>JAPERM010000272.1:0-231022 GCA_030411635.1 Fusarium sp. MBC 119 | reverse complement strand
TCTTATAGCTTAGAAAGTTAGAAAATAAAAGTTTAAAAAAGACTTATTAATATATCTTACTTTCTAATAATACTACACTCCTCTCTAAGCTTAGTAGTATATAGGAAGAACCCCAAGAAGAGTTTCGTTTGCCTCTCTGAAGGCGTCGGCGATGATAGGGGATGTTTTCTTTTTGGCGTCGGTTCCAGCCACACCTTGTTTAGGAGAGTCGTCCCCGTCTTTGTACCAATCCAAAAGCTCTCTGATTGCTATCATCGAAAGCTCGCTCGAATCCTCAAATTCAACTCGGATCCTGGGTTCCCTTCTAGGGTGTCAGTGCTGGAGTAACCGGCAGATCAATACATGGTAGGCCTCGCCGAACTGTTTGGGTAGAAGCTTGACTGTGAGAGTTTTGGCAGTCGGTGAATGAATCTTTCGCCTCAAGTGATCCTTGAGTTTGACTTCCCTTCCTTCGGCAATGCTGTCTTCGTCCAGGGGGAACTCATGAACTTGCTGGATGGGCGGGGAGTTGAGGTGCCGTATTTGAGCAAAGTTTTCCCACACACCATTGGAGAAACAAAGCTCGCAGCTTTGCCGGTCTGTGTCATATGAATATTGCCTCTTGTAGACAACTTTTGTGAAATCCTTGTGGATGCATTGGCCTTTGCCTTGTGCCATTGCCGCCATTTGGATGATTGGAGGTGCGCGCTGAAGCAGTAGGTCCGGGATGGCAAAAGACAAACGGACAAGTTGTGGCTCAAAAGGGGCAGTGAGACGTGAGTGATGAGGGAGAAGTACTAGAAAGACGCAATTATATGTGGTAGAAGATAACACGAAAAAGCAAAGAGAGATGATAGCCAGCCAAGACTTTGCCCTTGTATCTTATCCGGCGTGAGCTTTTTTTATTAATGATGCATAAAGACTGACGGCGAGGCAAGAGTAAGCTCATACGAACATCTTCCGTATTCGAATTTGAACGGTAGCTTCAGCGGATTTCCAGTATTATGCACTTTCATTTCAGCTGAACGGGGAGGGACGATAGATCCAATAGAGTGAGCCACGAGCTTAGGCATACATATGCTGTCATGCTAAGCAGCTCAAGCTGAAAAGGTAGCGTTACTAAAGATCATGACAGAAGATCAGGCGGTTTGCTGGGCGAGCCTCTGTGGCGTAGAGTATGCATACGTGTGAGATTATCGGTGAGAGGATTGTTATCTGTTCCTCTAACGAGTCACAAGCTGCTCTAACGGTATGCAGGCATGATTACCGCCGTATTGCTCACAATGGGAGTGGCTCAAAGCCGATTGGGTATTTCACTGGCAGTCTTGCTTCGAACCAAGAAACAATGTGGTACTTCTGTAAGGACATCATCATCATTAACGCTCTCTATAGTCTATCAATTGTGCAAGTACTCAAGTCAATAATACAGGTGGTACAAGCTAGCGCCCAGTTCATCCTCCGCTTAACTCTTCGCCGACCTAATAGTTCTTTCTCGGCGTGTCGCTCACGTTATATACGACATCCACCTACAATCTCTAGCGAGTCCCCCGATAGACACTATCAACGTGTATCACTCTTCATTCCGTTCCATCTTTCAAAGTTCCCAGACTCCAGTCCAAATAAATCCAGCAACCGACCAACCATTTGATCCAATATGTCCTCCACGGAACTTGGCCGTGTATAGAAGCCGACAACAGGAGGGGCAATAATCGCTCCGGCCCGAGTCACTTCCATCATGTTCCGTAGGTGAATCTCGCTAAGTGGTGTCTCTCTCAACGACAGCACTAATCTCCTCCGCTCCTTGAGGCAGACATCTGCAGCCCGAGTAATTAGGTCGTCGCAGATACCAGCATTGATAGCAGCCAGTGTCTTGACTGAGCAAGGGGCGACGATCATGCCGTCAACATGACAGGACCCGCTTGCGATGGGCGCCGCCAGATCATTCGGGTTATAGACATGATCTGCAAGTGCCCGAACAGCAGCCGGTGTGTAATCTGTTTCGTATTTGATGGTTTCGGCGGCCCATTTGCTGATGATGAGATGTGTTTCGACATTCAGTCGTCGAAGAGTTGATATGATGTGAATGCCTGTGGCGGCACCTGTTGCGCCTGTCAAAGCAACAATAATCTTCTTTCTTGAAATTTCTCCCATTGTGGTTGATAGTTATTGTGTAGTGGATTCGTAATTTGCAGTAAAGTCGGGTCTAGTCGTTATTGAAAGTGAGAGAAGATGTGTTATGGTATGTTGGGAAGTGGGAAGAAAGAGGCTGTTGACACAGAAGTCCACTTGGACCTGACTTATTATATAGAGCTGAGTTCTCATCAAATGACGTTTTGTTCAAGAGTAGGATTCTCATTAATGTGGTCATGTAGTTGATTTCGGCGGCGTTCGGTGGACTCGGGGGATCCACTTCCCGGATCTTGCGGTATACTCGGTCCGCTCGGCGGCCTCGGTGGTCTCGGTCTACCACACATCAGACCATTAACGGGGACTATAACATCACATTCGGGCTCTATAAGAGGGCAAACATACCGTCAAGGTGTCGTCCTAATCTCAACACGGTCACTATCAACCAATCACAATATCGTTCATCATGTCCTCTCAAACCCTCCCACACATGGACTTCCGCAGCTACGTCGAGGCTCTCGAGGCCGACGGCGATCTCGTCTCAATCAACGAAGAATGTGATCCCCATCTCGAAGTCGGTGCCATCATCCGAAAAGTGGTCGAGAACAACGAAAAGGCCCCTCTGTTCAACAAGCTCAAGGGGCAAGATGATAATGGCTTCTGGAGAATCCTTGGCGCACCCAACTCTTTGCGTTCAGATCCTAAACAGCGCTATGGCAGACTGGCCAGACATCTCGGACTTCCTACGGACTCGTCAATGAAAGTTATCTTGGATAAGATGATTGCTGCTAAGACAGCTACACCCATTCCACCAACTATTGTTGAGACTGGTCCTTGCAAAGACCACCGCTTGACACCCGACCAATTCGACCTGACAAAGCTTCCTGCACCCTTTCTGCATCAGTCAGATGGCGGTAAGTACATCCAAACCTACGGCATGCATATCGTGCAGTCACCGGATGGAAAATGGACAAACTGGTCAATTGCTCGTGCCATGGTATATGATCGAAACCATCTTGTCGGCCTGGTGATCAAACCCCAGCACCTCTGGCAGATTCATGAAATGTGGAAGAAAGAGGGTCGCGACATGCCTTGGGCACTGGCGTTTGGCGTTCCTCCAGCTGCCATCATGGCGTCTAGTATGCCGCTCCCGGATGGTCTGTCCGAAGCCGAGTACATCGGTTCACTTGTGGGGTCATCTCTTGATGTCGTGAAGTGCGAGACCAACGGGCT
This sequence comes from Fusarium sp. MBC 119, assembly GCA_030411635.1. Taxonomy (NCBI): domain Eukaryota; kingdom Fungi; phylum Ascomycota; class Sordariomycetes; order Hypocreales; family Nectriaceae; genus Fusarium; species Fusarium sp. MBC 119. The sequence goes on along the minus strand of JAPERM010000272.1, from coordinate 227,683 downwards.
TTATGTGCCCGCCAACTCGGAGATTGTCTTTGAAGGAACATGTTCGATCACTGAGACTGGACCTGAAGGACCTTTCGGAGAAATGCATGGGTAAGTCTCTACAATCGTCCATGTTGCGCCAGCTGCTGACAATTCTTATAGTTACGTGTTCCCTGGTGACACGCATCCTTGGCCCAAGTACACCGTCGATCTCATCACCCATCGCAAAGATGCCATAATGCCCGTCTCCAACTGTGGTAGACTAACCGATGAGACAGTAAGTTCTACCAATTGTACTATAAAGAAACATGGCTAATTTAAATAGCACACCATGATCGGACCACTTGCAGCTGCGGAGATCGGGTTCCTCCTCAAGTCTCACGGCTTGCCAATCAAGGAAGCCTTTTCCCCTTTTGAATCTCAAGTCACTTGGGTTGCTTTACAAGTCGATACCCAGAAGCTGCGAGAGCTCAACACCAAACCCGAGGAGTTCTGTCGCAAGATCGGAGACCTGATCTTCCGACATAAGGTTGGGTACACCATCCACCGCCTAGTCCTTGTTGGCGATGACATCAATGTCTACGACTTCAAGGACGTCATCTGGGCTTTCTGTACCCGCTGCCGTCCCGGTATGGATGAGTATCATTTTGAAGACGTTGCTGGATTCCCTCTAATTCCGTACATGTCTCACGGAAACGGGGCACCGAATCAGGGCGGTAAGGTCGTCTCTGACTGCTTGATGCCTGTTGAGTATACCACCGGAAGGAACTGGGAGGCGGCAGATTTCGACGAATCATTCCCCGAAGCTGTCAAGCAGAAAGTATGTAGCCGCTGGGAAGCTCTAGGATTTGGTGGTTCAAAGTAAGCTAGATATCGCGCTGGAAATTTCCTGTTGTATTAGGTATATAGAGATAGAATAACAATAGACGATAGACCTTGTAAGATACATTGCTCGACTTGATATAAGACCAGCTGGCTTGGTGGACTACAGGCTCATATCTGTGGGTGCTTGGTCTGACATGATAAAATTGTATGATTCCAAAGGAGAAAAGGCGTCAAAGTCGAAAGTGCGAAGCCAATCGTCCAGGCTCAACATGCTACGTAGAGCTTTGGTCAGTGATCTCTTCTTTACAGGATGGGCAAAGAGCTCGAACCTTGGGTCCTGAGGGTCATTAAAGGGCTCTAAGGGCACCGTTGCCCAATCAACAATATTTCTAGACTCATGCTCAACCGGCTGATTCATCGCAGCATCTCTACTTGTCTCTTGTTCTGTCAATCTCTGTAAAGCTTGAATGGCCCTAAGAGCTTTCTTATGTGCGGTGGAGAACTGTCCAATGTCCTCGTTCCTCTCTGTTAACATCTGGATGAGCTCAGTTTGGATTTGTCGTGTATCCTCTGCGTCCGGGTTCTGCTTTATGAAGCTCAAGAGCAACGCTGAGGATAATCCGTTATGAACAAAGGCCCATGAACGGGTTGCGTGGCTCGATATCGAACGCAGTCTGATGAACGCAGTCACGCTTTGCTTCAAAGCGTTTCGGAATCGGTTCAAGATTGTCGAGGATTGGTCATCGGTACATAGTCGCCTGAACTGTGTCGAAAGAATCGGTCTGCAGAAAGTTGAGAGAACAAAGTTTCGGTGTAATTGCAGGCTAAAATACTCCTGAAGTTCCTGGATAGAGGCACAGCGCTGTTGGTCTCGTAGATGGGAAGCCAGAGAAGACTCAAGACCATCGAAATCTAGGAATAGCTGGTCATGGTCTTTCAGCAACGCAGTTTCCGAACGGTTTTGTAGATATCGAAGGGTCAAATGGCACAGCCAGTTCATTGCTTGTCTATAGTTCAGAGCGTGGCCAGAAGAATTTGGTTGCGTCAATGCTGGCAGGTCTGATTCAATGTTCATTTCTTGCGATGCCGGGGGTCGACCAAAAGCTAACGAGAGGAGGGCATCTTGCCAGACTATGGCGAGTCTATAGTTCATAAAATAGTTGAGTTTGTGTGAATTCCAGGCTATTGAGCAAGAATAAATGACTTACCTGAGGTTTCGTGACTTATCAGGTGAAAGATAGAGAGCGCCTGGTGTTGTCCCGGACTGATGAAGGCCGACGGATAATGCCAGCCGGATTGTAGTACCTCCCAGTATCCAGGCTGCGCGAGGGTTCATATCGTTTTGCAGTACATGCCCGAGAACAAGTAGTGCTTGTATTAATCTTTTAGATGGGTTCCATAACAGGTCGAAAGTCCCGAGGAAACACAATGCATATTGCACTATTGTTCTTAAGTATTCCGATGAAATATGGTGAAGAGAAACTTGCTACTCACACTTTTCCCGAGACTTAGACACTCTGATGGTAGTGGCTAGATCAGAAAACTGCGCCCCAGCGGCGAGGATGGCGTGAAGTAAGCAAAGGCTGTCGTTGTCCACTTGCCGTGCTTCTTTGTCCCGGCTGGCAAGTGAACACACAAGCGCTTCTATATCGGCAAGATCACAGATGACAAACTGAAAAGGATGGACTCGATCTCGATAAAGGCTAAACAGCTCTATCATCTCTTGAATATCGGGAAGCGCCGAATTTGAGAGCCCAGGGCGAGCAGCGTGTCTATTATCAGTAGCCGCATCCATACCCAAGAGAGGGAGAACTCCTGTTTCGAATGCAGTACGACGCTCGCTTTCTGACAGGGGCTGGGTGCTGTTTGATCGTGTTACTGAGATAATCGAGTTACCTCCAAGCAGTGAGGGTGTCGGGATTGAGCTTTCAATATCGTGACTTGTGGGATTATCGGTGAGTGTTTCATTAGTTTCATCGTTTTCCAAGCCCGTAGTTGGCTCAATTTCTGGCTGAGTTGTTTCATGTTGCAAGCTACTCAAATCCGGATCCTGGTCGTAGAAACAAAGGTCGGAATGGCCACGCTTGACGCAGGTTTGACAGGGTTGTTGATGATTGCAGCGAACTTTTCTCTCTCGACACGGCAAACAGGCTTTACGATTGCGAGCCAGTTGCCTCTCCCGCAATATTCTCCTCAAATCTGTTGGCCGAGTGTCTGCAACAGCACTCCTCGGGCCGCTCGGATGTCTCGGGCTGTTCGGCGTGCGCCGCAAAGAGGGACTCATCGCGGGCTTGAAGTGTCAGAGCAGGCTGTAGTCTTTCTCGTTAATACGCACCTACTTCAATGCATCTAGGCACTGTTGTTCACTGTAAGGCTATAGATGACAATAGAACCAGAGCTCAGTTTTTTGGTTGACCGAGATGGCCATTGCGCTAAGTTTACGACCTGAGGCATCGAACTCAATCTGAATCCACTACTAGGACTACTGTCGGATTTTAGCGTCAGGGCCATAGATCACGACATGCGATATCGAAAGTAACTTTGGGATTTAAAGATACAGCCTGCGTGTTGTATACTTTCTAACCTCTTCACAGATAAAGATTATGTCGTTGGTTGGAACAGCAATAGAAACACTTCGATTTAATTGAGCAACGAAATAAACTAAACTACCGATGAGACAATAGATAGTCACTTATTGCGGCGTCTGAGCACTAGAAGCGAAAATACATACTAACCAACGCGAATGAAACAAGATGCTAGTTATTGTAGAATTTAACCTCATGACCAGGTTTCATTCTCGATCTTTCCAGAGCGAGGTCTTGTTGTACAGTTCTTTCCCACCTACGGCGACTTTCTGCATCCGTAAACGCATCACACAGAGGGTTCAGCTCGGTCTTGACGACCTGGCGGTGACATTCGCTCAGATTGTCCTTGACAGGTTGGTCAATGGGAGGATCGATGCAAGGATCGATGCTTGGAGGCTTATAACACGACACGTTAGTAGCTCTTGCCTGTCCCCATTGAGCTGTGGCAGGTTGATCAGTGCCCGGGAGCGTATAAGGAGGAATGTTAAATGCCCCTCTTGTCTGTGTTTTTTGAGTTGACGTAGACATGCCTGTCGAAGTGAATTTGCCGGGGTGGTGAGACATGACTGAGGTAGTGTGAAATGAAGGATCGACCAAGTGTGCTTTTGTCTGCCTTAGACAGCGGAGTTCCGCAATACATATAGTCTGAGTAGGGAACCCCATGACTGATTTCTGGGCTTAAGCTATTCTCTGAGAGATGTTCGATGCTTGAAGGCCGATAGGATGTGATTATGAGCAAGGAAGAACGGTCATGAATATATTCTAGGCGGAGCGGTGGCTGTTTGTGAGAAGTTGTTGTGTTACGCTTCAGAACTTCTGTGACAGGGAATGATGGCATGTTGAGAATCACTATTGAAACCGATTTGTGCACGATATTCAACGAATAAGTGATGGCTAAACGTGTGATAATGATGTGAGAGACGCTGAGTCTGTATCCTTGAAAATTGGTCGGAGATGTTTAAAATCGAACGTTGGCCCTTTTGTGTGCCTGATCAAAGCCAAGATAAATTTTCGAGTGTTGCACAACCATCTGTCACCGTTTCACATAGAGAAGAGAACTTAAGATCGCTCTAGGCCCTGTAGCCCCAGAAACAAGATGAGTCAGTTCGCCTAGCAGAACTATGTTTTTTATGGTCCCCGAGTTAATCTTCAAGAAACACGCAGCTGGAATAGCGGACTGTGCTCCATGCATTTCGCATTGATGGCTATGATATGAACTTCAAAACAAACCACATGCTAGAAATGAAAAAGATTCTATCCCCACTACTTATGTAAGTCATATTTATCTTCCTATTATTTTCAAATAGAGATCGATGTGTTCTGTTTTTCTGTTTTTCTCCGACAGGTCGTGGAGGTATATTGCAAATATTCGATACGGAAATACTGTAGGGTAAGACAACAGTTATTACAGTTCTAAAAACTCAACGGCCAGACCTCATGCGAATATGTTACTGTTCTATCAGGGCATCAGTATACCAGCAAAAGAACTAGTTGCGTAATTTACTTCAATAGTATTGCTCTATGTGGGTGAACGTTATGATCTTCCCCACGTTGATGCTTTCCACTAATACTGCAATGATTCGCTGTCGAAAACGCGCCATGGTTCTGGTTGATCTCTAGCTTTACGAGCCAAGGATTATTCTGAGACTGGGGGCAGGCGTGGCTTGTGCTTTCTTAACGTGTGTAGTCTCGGGACATCGAAAAACTGGTGCGTGTCTTCTGTCTTCTGTCTCACTTTCTCGCACTCGTATTCGATGGCACGCATCACCCGTGCTACGGCGCGTCGCGTCCTAAAAGTGAAAACACTTTGTACGCGTTGACTCGCGGCTAGCAAAGGATGAAACAACTGGATTCTTCTGGTACCCGAAGGGCACATGCGTTGGCCTGGCCCTACGTCACAAACGGCTTTTCCGTTTGAACTGCACTGAGTTTCATGAGTGACAAGTAAGGTTCGAGTAGACCATGTTGTCTGCCGTGCATACAATCCTATCAAGATGATCACTTAAATGCGTCCTAAGACTCATCTAACTAGGCAGAGGAAAGCTACAAGATCCCATGGCCAAGCGCAATTCATCCAAAAGAGAAAAGAAAATGGATTGGTCGATGACAAGGATTAGATTTGAAAAGGGGAAACACTGGCGTACAATCAGGAGTTAGATAAAGATCAAAGTTGTTTTTGGGCTGCTACAGGTTCTAGAGGTCCTAGGCGTCAGATCAATAAAGGTTCAAGGGCCGAGATTTGCTACAGGTAGAACATCGGACGGGCTTCAAACATCAGTCCTTCAATGGTGAATAAGCGTTTTCAGACATTTCGCGCATCAGCCGTCTCCAAGCTAGAATAAGATCCCGCAAATTACATGGCCACACCATTAAGGATCACTCTGAAAAGCAGAGAATTTCTGATCTCATCAGCTCGAGCCTTCAGTTCGTCGACATCCCAGTTTGTCCAAACGAACTTGCCCTTCAGAAATTCAGCCTCGGGCGCAGCAAGCCAAACAAGGAACTGAGCAGCCAGCGCCGCTACACGAAAATTCAATTAGTGACGTATTCATAACACGAGGAGCTTAGTCTGGTGTGAACTTACGATCATCTTGCCCAACAACACCAAATCTCTCGTTTAACTCCGTGGCAATAACACCAGGCTGGATTTGGACGACATGCCACTCAGGATGTTCGTCCTGTATATACTCAAAAAGCTTGATGACAGTAGCTTTCATGGCAGAATAGGCCCAAAACGCAGGGACAGGTTTGATGTGCGCCATTCCGGATGAGGTGTTGAAGACGTAGGCGTTGCTGGCGAGCATAGGCGCAAAGGATTGCAGAGTGTTGAAGGCGCCGATTACATTGCCCTCTATTCCACGACGAAATTCGCCCTCGTCGAAGCCGATCACGGTTCCCATGTCAGGAGAGACGCCAGCGTTGCTGACGAGGATGTCGACCTTGGCGCCACCAGCTTTCTTGATGAGACTTGCAACTGCTGCGTCCAAACTGGTGCGCTGGCAAATGTCGGCACTTCCAAAGATGACTTTGGTGGTAACGCCATCGGCTTCAGCAGCAATTTCAACGGCTGCAGATTCGAGCTTCTCCAAGCGTCTCCCAAGGATTGCAATAGTCGCTGCGCCAGCCTGTGCAAAGGCGATAGCAATGGACTTGCCGATACCTGTGCCACCGCCAGTAATGACAACAAACTTGCCCACAGCACTTAATTCGGGTCGCTTGGGATCAATAGAGGCATAAGGCTTGTTGTGCCAAGTGTTTGTGAAAGAAACGTAACCAGCCATGTTTGAGCGTGAACGATGTTGTTAAAACTGAGGTTTTTGTAGAAAGCCTTTACTTGTTGTACGATGTGTATGTGATCGATGCTCTGTAAAACTAAAAACGACCTGATTTCGAAAGCTTTTATATCCAAATCGTGTACCATATTTTCAACGCTTGCTATACCCACAATCACTGAAAGTTACTCTACGGCTCGACTAACACCGTGAAGGCCACTAGACATCAAGTTTGTCTTAGAAATTGTGTATAACGTAAGACAAAATCAGAATTATCTATCCTCCGTGGAAGCAATGAGTGGCATAGATGGCCATGCAACCATCTTGAAGCACCTAAAATGTAATCAGAAGTGCTTTGTCAGCCAACTTCCGCTTCCGCGGAAGCAACCCCACTGCCCATATATCATATTTACTCACGCCTCCATGGAAGCATTGCAAATTTTGTCATATTTCCCGTTTACAAACGCTCGAACTAATCAAAAATTTGTCGTATTTGAGTTGAAAGTGATCGGACTTGCGATGCAAGTGAATAATCGTCCAAGAAAGGTAGAGTGATAACCGGACATCTATCGATTGTACATTACTAATCAGTCTCGATGACAGGCTTGCGATCTCTGCTATACTCGCAAGATCAAGTGCGATGGACAACAGCCTCGTTGCTCTAATTGCGTTAATTACAAAACATCTTGCACCCATACAGTACGTAGCAGGAAGTGGAAGCCTAAAGCTCAGCATGATGGCAATCCTCAAGAGGCGGGCGAGATTCGGAACCTGCAAGCACAGATGCAGCAATTACAAGACCAGCTCGTATGTATCTTTGGACTCGAGGCGATTGGTGATTCTAGATGGCCTATTAACAAGATAACTCCAGGCTCAGTATGAGAAACAGGATAGTGCGCTAGAAGCCCATAGTTCATCAAAGGCGGTCGACTTTGGAGATGAGGCTACAGACCTTGATGATCATACCACCAACTCGATGAAACTTCCACCGCTACAACACACCATGCACATGGTCGGCATATTTCTCAACACGTTCAACTTATTACTTCCTCTCTTCCATGCCGATACTCTCTTACGCCTGGTTGGAGAAACTTACGCCCTTCAGCCCCGACAACGTGACCCTGTAGCGTGGGCCGCCATCAACGTTGTACTAGCCCTGGCTTGCCAACACATGCCTGATAGTGGGAGCGATAATGGTCCGCAGTTCGAAGACATGGAAGTTTATCTCAACAAAGCGCAATCCGTCATTTCCGCTGTGACATTGGGCAAAACTCGCCTCCTCAACATTCAGACACTAGTAGGCATGGCCATGTTGCTCCAGGCTGCACATGACCTAACTCCAGCTTCGGTCTTGATATCGGCTGCGATGCGCCTGGCTCACAAAATAGGCCTACACGATCGTTCTGTCTCAGCCCATCTGGACCCCATGGAAGCAAGGCAGCATGCTCGCGTCTTCTGGTTAGCTTACATAGTTGACAAGGATCTGAGTCTACGCACCGAGCAGCCTTCGGTTCAACTCGATGATGATATAGACCTTGACTTACCCTCGTCTTTACCGAAATTCGACGGGGATAGTGATGCCGATGCTGGCACCGTTATCACTGCTAACGGAACTGCCAAGATGAATTATTTCCTTGCACGTGTGCAGCTGGCCAATATCCAGGGCGGTATATATGACCATCTCTACTCAACCCGATCATCAAAACGAAATCTAGCGGAGCGAAGCATGACGAAGGAGAGTATTGTTGAAGCACTTAAGAAATGGCGAGCCTCAGTTCCGCCTGAGTTCGGTGCCGCTCTTGTGGCCATGACCACAGACAATAATCCTGCAACCGCCGTCCTTTTCTGTATGCTTCATTCAAGCAGTCTCCATTCTCTAATGATGATCGAGCGAGCTCACGCCCGGGATGAGCGATGGGTAACTGGCTTACGCGACTATGGCAGAGGGACTCGGGCACTACAGCTGCCAAGTGACTGGATAGCAATGGTAGGACAAGCCCGAGATTATATGAACCTGTTTGAACAGGTTTGCTTCACGTATAAGTGGCTACGATGGTGAGAGAATCTAGAACACCATGGATCTGAAAAAGCTGACAACGATAGGATCGCCTCGTGTCCTTACACGTCCAGCATGGTGATTCTGATGGCTAATAACCTGTCCAACCTGCGGCACGCTGAATTCCAGAAGGACAGCGAACGCATTGAGAATGCTCTTTCATGGTTCAGTGAAGTCAAGAGAGAGATGCCATCGAAGGAGGCGGATCTGGTCGAAGATATCTGTAATGAAGCCATCCAAACAGCGAAGCGGAGGCGGGCTGGTGACATTGCGATGAGAATTGGAGCTGACTGGTTAGCTGGTTTTCTGGACAGCTTTGAACCCTGTTGAAGGCTCACTGCAAACACGATAAGAAGAATAGACACTATGGTGGTGTATAGATCTGAATCATTTACAAACATAAGAAACTGGAATTACCAAATGTTGAAGCAGAGTGACTATAAAGGATTTTTCAAGCGTTTCCTCACCCACTGTGTCCAACGACATCAAAGATAACACCAGAGTCTCCCTCATACTCATTCTCAACCAAAAGATGCAGCAGCACACCCAGCCTTTCCAAGACCCCCGAGTTCTTGAGACTATATCCTGCAAATTGTGGCCTAAATCCAGCATCTTCAATCAGCTTCCGAACTGTACCGACAACGGATGAGTTTCCACCCATATATATAACGGGTGGAATGTGGCCCAAAGTCCACTTTTGGGAATCAAGGAGTGTGGCCGGCATTTGGTTGAATGCTTGGAAGAGTATTGCCTCAGGGAAAGCTTTTTGAATCTCTTCTGTGATCGAGGTCCGTTTCATGTACTCAAAGTCATGGTAATGATTGAAGTTGGCATCCACGTTGAGTGCGTTCATTGTTTCGATCACAATCTTGCCAGCGAAGGTAATTCCTGCACTCCTAAACTCATTCAAGACATGACCCAGTCTAGGGAAGTAGACAGAGAAGATAATAATGTCGCCAAAATTCGCAGCATCAGCAAGTGAACCGTATTTGAATTTCTCAATCTCCGTCTCGCTCAGTCCACGCTCCAAGCCAAATGCTCGCATGCGTTCCTGTAGCTGATCCGGGTGCGTGTCTTTGCTGAGCATGACATCATGGTCTTGTTTGACCCAAGGGACAGCTAGGCTCATGCCAAGGTTACCTGCATTTATGATGCCAATCTTCATTTCAGTAGGTTGATGTTAGAAGATTCAGATTTGAGAATGAAAAAAAAAAAAGATGGATTGATTGAAGTTATTGTTTCAATGTAAATATCCTGTATATATGAGAATATTTATATTCCATATCGACCGTCCTCGTCGAAAAGTCTTTCGAGAATAGTAGCCTTCCGCGGAAGGTGATTTCTAAGTTCACGGTTGATAAGCCCAGTCGTCTTCAGCCATCGTTAATAACAAGCATCCTTGACCTATTACAAATCGGGACGCAGCATGTGAAAGTATATTTTGGGAATAAAACCAAGTTTGTTAGGTAATACAGAAGCATGCAAGTCATGACTTCTCAAACATGTGTCTTGAAGTAAACTTGAGTCCGAAATACTTTTAGGAGTCGGATGTATTATGGGGATCTCTTATCTATTGGGACGATAGCAAGATAAAAGCGGGGGCTACTCGTGCCGGTGCCGGCGTGCCGGGATTGGCTGATAATACAAATTGCCGATAAGCACCCGTAACCGTCAGGAATGGAATTGACAAGCAGCCGATGTTCCTGTCCCGCTATCCGATGACCTTTCAATCTCTATGATCAACTTTATGCAGCAACGCAGCATGGATTCCAATGCCGCCATTCGCCGCCGCCGTCGCAGACGTGTTACCGACGAGAACCGTAAGCGAGCACCTCGAGCGTAAGTTCAGTCTCGAATACAAGCCATTCAATTGGATACTGATATTGATACTGATACGGATATGCGACGCGTTTAGCTGCGACCGATGCAAAGCAAGGAAAAGCAAATGCATTGAATCAACCCCAGGAATATGCCAAAGATGTCAAGAAAACAACCTTAGCTGTCGTTTTGACAGGTATGATACCCCTAATCTTACTCGCTGGATTGAAGACGTAGACTGACGCAACATAGAGAGAAGCCGTCTCCTCGACAAAGTGAAAGTCCAATGCCTCTTCAAAATGCTCCCGCTGCTCCACCAAGTCAAAGTACAACCACGCCGCAGGATAATATTACTATCGACAGCCGTATGAGCACCCGTAACTCCTAACGACTCATCAACTGACATCAATCACAGACCAAACAGAAAGCATACTATGGCCACGTTTCTTAACCAAGTTACGAGAGGCCTTCTCTTTGGATCCCATCTCTGGTCCGGAAGAGCAGGAGATGGTTAGTTTACAGGCTGTAGGTTCTCCGTCTCGAAATTAACACCTTTTCCTGCTGATGGATCGGTCAAAGCATATTACCCGTCGCACAAATACATCGCCATCTGAGCAGTCACGTCTAAAAAAGGTTATCGATTCTTTCCCTCCACGGTCTGTGGCCGATTTTCTCGTGTCAGTTTGCATACGACACGGCATTGACATCTTCTTTTACTTTGATCAAGCCCAAGTCATAAAAGAGATAGATCAATTTTACACCAACCAGCTATCTCCGTTAAGGTTAGACCCCAGCTTTGTCTGTCTTCTATTGACAATATTCGCCCTTGGAAGCCATTGGACACCTCTGGAACGGCCGGATAATTCTTCGAGCCATCGCATGGAAGAAGGCGATCCTGGACGTGTGTTCTATCAGCAGGCCAAACTTCTCATGCCCGACATTATAGAACGCCCTTGCCTAAGATCCATCCAAGCATGTTTTGTCCTAGGTGTATACCTCATGCCGTTGAATGCAGTCGGATCTTCGTACATCTATATGGGCATCGCTTTGAGAAAAGCCTTGGCCTTTGATCTGCATCAAGATCCAGATGACCAAACATTGGACCAACGCGAGCGTGAAATTCGCCGTCGTCTCTGGTGGTCTATCTATTCCCTCGAGAGGTACATACTGTAAAGGGCGCATCAATCTTTTTGTACTAACTGTCAAGTTCAGATGTACGACTATTAAGTTGAATCGTCCTCGGTCCATGCAGCCCGACATCATCACAACTCCTTTGCCGACTCCTCTCCCAGATCTGGACGAAAACCAGAAATTCAATAACGTCTTGCTGCAGATTGCATATGCTCGGTTAATAAGCATCTTGGATCGTGTGGCTGATTGGGAGTACGTTTACTGATCAAATCCTCTTATGCTTTCACTAATCATAGTAAAGGTCGTCAGCTATAGTTTCTATAGACCGAATAGAGTCGACAAATGTGGAAAATGAGTTGATAAAATGGAAGAACTCCCTCCCTGCGGAGTTTGATCTTGAGAATATCCACCCACAAGACTCACGATATCGGGCAGTCTTTCACCTTTACCTCAACTATTACTACGCCTGGATTGTTATGGGCAAGATGTCCCTTATTACTGTCGTAAGAATGACACTGCGACATCATCTGGGGCAGGACCCTCAGTCTCTAGTCATCGACGAGACAGTTGAAAAGCTGTCAAAGTCATGTACAAAAGCATCCAAGAAGCTACTTCAACTGTTCGAAGACCTGGGCCTGACTGGTACTACAAACCGATTTTCTTTCACCGACTTCCAAGGCTGCAGCATTGCGACTATTGTCACTCTCATTGCAGGCATTCTGGAACGCGACCCTGGCTACCAGAGCCGAGTCAACTTTGGATTGCGATGTCTACGAACGATGGCGGCGGGGAATCCGACTGCCAAAGTTGGCGTGAGATTTGTTGAAGCTCTTCAATCCATTTCCAACGAGGCTTCTCGTAAGCTAAGTCAATCCACGTCCTTTGCAGATAGGTCGCAGCAAGGCGAAGAGTCGTTATCCTCGTCTGCATATAACAATTGGGCTGAGTGGCTCGCCAGTCAGGAACAGTCACAGGTGAATCACCGTGACGGAACCGCAGAAGGCGGGGCAGATGCCGAGATTACATTACCAGGAAGAGCACCGGCAAGCTCGGAAGCTGAGTTCTGGCCGGCTCCAGGTCCTGAACAAGATATTGGATGGAGCCCAAGGGCCGAGACAGTACTTGAACCACTTGCTATGACAAGGCCGTCGATGCAACAGCAGTCGATGGCCGGCCCACATCTAGGTCCGCCGGATAACTATCTCTTTCCGGCTACGTACAATGACGACCAAGCTTTTCTGATGGGTCTTACGGGCCTTGATGTGTTGGACTTTGCTGGATATCCCACGGAATTAGCATGATGGTCGGGATGCTACTAACCGGCGACTGGAAAGATCAGCGGGTACGGAAGACGCTTAGTGACTAGCCAACACGTAATGAGAACTACACTTCGCTTAGTTCAGGATGCATACACCAAAAATGATGCTGTTACCCCAGAATGTGAAACTCCGGGGAAGATCGTCTGCTTTGCGGGGAAAGTCTGTCTCCGGTAACTTGCCGCTGACATTCGGGCAATAGCCGACAGTAACATGGAGCCCATGGAGCCGACGGCGCCGAGTGCTTGCTTAGTACCTTGCTGTGACACATTTCGGGGGCTGCCAGCTTCATCTTTAGATCACAGGCAGCGAAAAAAGTTCGATATCCATCTCGTTAATCTGTGAATATCCAGCTTGAAGCGTGCTGTGCACCTTGGTACATCTAATCACGTTGAGCAGAGTCAAACAGAGCCGTATACAGCGAATCACAGGTCGAATAAATAAGTAGCTAGATCGGATCCGTTCCGATATTTGGCAGTCGATAAAGTAATGTTGGGCACTTCTGGTTGACTATGAATCGCTATTTATCCCTTTACAGCAACGCGTTGAATCTGACTGGAACTCCACCATCAACCGGTAAAGACGGCAATTGGCTGCGATACACCAAACCGTCCTTCATAACTCCCAGGATATACTTCTCCGGGTGGTCGAAAATCGTCATGTTCTCTAAAGGATTTTCCTCCAGGACGAGAACATCTGCTTGGAAACCTTCCTTGAGTTGGCCCAAGCTGTTTTCGCGGCCCATCATCTTGGCAGGGTTGATCGTTGCGCTTCGCAATATGTCGAGCGGAGCCAATGCTTGGGAGCGAAGGGAGAACTCCTGCGTTTGGGCAGCACCGAGGGGACCTAGAAGATCGCTGCCGTAGCACATAGTAACGCCAGCTTGAGAGGCGATCTTGAGGGCTTCGAGTCCAGACTTCAAGACCTGTGCGTTCTTGACTTGAGACTCTGGTGGCAAAAAGTTCTTCCATTTATCCGAGGCCATCTGAGCATACGTGATAAGCGTTGGCGTGAGATAAACGCCTTTCTCAGCCATCAAGCGGGCCGTTGGGGCATCCACGAAATTGCCGTGTTCGATACCCCTGACGCCATTATCGATGCAATGTCGAATAGCCTTGGTGGTGTATGCGTGCGCCGTGACGAAAGTCCCAGCGTTGTCTGCGCATTCCACCATAGCCTTGATCTCAGATGTGGTGAACTGCAGCTGCTCAAGCTTGTCCGTAGGTGAAGCCACGCCTCCGGACCCCATAATCTTGATGAAGTCGGCTCCGCAACGTATTTCATCGCGAACTGCAGCCATACATTCTGGAACGCCATTGCAAACTCGACCTAGCGAACCAGAGTGGCCACCACAGCACTCGTGTTTCTCATAAGAGCTTCGGAGATCACCATGTCCACCAGTTTGAGACAGTGCATGCCCAGAGATAAACAAACGTGGGCCTGAGAAAACGCCCTCCTCAATCGCTTCTTTGAGGGGGAGTTGAGTTCCGCCGCAATCTCGGACTGACGTAAAGCCTCGGTAGAGCATCTGAGAAGCAACATATGGCTGTCTCAGCAAAGAGACGTCATTGGGGTTTCCAAAGGCACGGGAAAGATCCGAGTAGCCAGGGGTTGCGCAGAGGTGTACGTGGGCATCGAACAGCCCGGGGCATAGATATCTACCCTTGCAGTCCACAGTGTTGTACCCCTCTGGACACCGGCTTGGCGTGGAAGGATAGATAGCTTCTATCTTACCATCCTTAGTTGCTAGTGACGCGTCTTTCAGGATGTTGCCTGTTTTCACGTCCACGATGTTGGCGTGAATGAAAAGGTGATTCTTTGCAGGATGACGAAGCCATGGCTTGATGTCTGATCCAGGGACAGTGTCGAGTTGAGTCATGACGGAAGTGGATAGCAAAGATAAAGTCAGGTAGTGTAGTTCAGTGAGAATCTGGGTCTTGAGATAAGTCTGCTTGAACCAGGATATCGACAGACGGAACTATCCAAGGAAGTGGCTTTTATCACAATTCTTGGTTCAATGGCATATCCGTCGAGTCTCCCTTTAACCGCCGATCTTTTCCAGTAGTGGATGATATGTCTTGTAGGCGGCAACATGGCCTTGTCCGATTGTCACGGTTTCCGATATCAAAGCCATCGGACCGATGGTATCAGTGTCGGCTCCATGTTCTCCCCCGCATTTTGCGATAAGGTTTGTCTGCATGATCCTGTCTAATACCGGGGTCTATTGCCGGGTGATCCTTGTGATACTTGATAACAGGTCCTTGGGTAAGCTTGCAGAAGATGATAAAACAAGGCAACGCCCACGAAGCGGTATGTTGCACATCATGATCAGCAACGCATTCATATAACTTCCATCTTTGTGTACTCATCATTTTCCGCACCATTGGTTTTACCTCATATCATTTAGCCGCCATGGATAACATTCTTGAAAAGAAAATCTCTGCACCAGGCGAGCAAGATGAGCCCGAAACAAGAGGAGAGATCATTGATATGGATGATACCTATACTCCTGAGGAAGAAAGAGCCGTTCTTCGCAAAATCGACATGGTCATACTACCTTTTGTAAGTCATTCTACAATCCGAGTTATCTCTGTAATACTAATAATATCATACAGATGTGCTTCGTATTCTTTCTTCAATATCTCGACAAACAAAGCCTTAGCTACGCCGCCGTGTTCGGACTCATAGAGGATCTCAATTTGACAAGCTCGCAATATTCGTGGTGCAGCTCCATATTTTACGTCGGTCAATTGGTTGCCGAATACCCATGCATCTATCTAATGAGTAGATTGCATTTGACCAAGTTTGTAGGAGCCACAATGTACGTACAAGATCTTGGCTATGAAAAAACGTTACCAGCTAACCATTTCCTTTCCTTGCTTTAGTATCGTATGGGGTATTGTTTGTATGTGTCTCGCAGCTCCCCAAAACTTTGCCGGCTTCGCAACTGTCCGTTTTCTCCTGGGCTTCAGCGAGGGTGCGGTGTCACCAGCTTTCGTGACCATCACGTCTATTTGGTATCGCAAGTCCGAACATACACTTCGTACCGCTCTTTGGGTAACCATGAATGGCATTGCCCAAGTTATCGGGTGTCTTCTCATGTACGGTATTGGAAAGAATACTGCACTACGACTCGACCCTTGGCGCACGCTCTTCCTTGTCTGCGGCACCATGACGGTTGTCGCTGGCATCGCCTTCTTCACACTGATGCCAAACGGTCCGCGGGATGCGTGGTTCTTGAGTCCCAGAGAACGCGAGGTACTCTCTATGCGCATGGCTCATGACCGTGAAGGAGGCGACAAAACCAGCTTCAGCCTCGGTCAGCTACGCGAGACCATGTTGGATCCCAAAGCGTGGATGGTATTCTGGTTCGGAGTGTTGCTTACCATGCAATCTCCCGTACTCACTTTTGCATCGCTGGTCATTAAGTCAATCGGATATACGCAGCTTGAAACTATGCTTTATACAGCGCCTTCGGGTGCAGTTCAGATTGGACTGTTGTGGGTAGGAGTCGGGCTGTGTGCTTTGTTTCCCCAGCAGCGGACATTGGTAGTGCTATTCCTTATCATTCCACCTCTCATCGGTAATGTCTTCTTGATGAAGCTCGATGTTAGTGCAGGCTGGGGACTTATTGCTGCCTCGTGGGTGGTAAGTTTATCGATTTCAAGGACTTCATATAAGGCACTTACTAACATTCTTTACAGGCATCTTGCATGACTGCAACAATGTCCATTGTACTCTCTCTTTCAGCTTCCAATGTCAAGGGAAACACAAAGAGAGCACTGGTTAACTGTATGTTCTTCATCGGATACTGCGCAGGCTGTATTGGGTCACCTCAGTTGTGGACCCATGGCCCACGATATCGAGAAGGCGTCATTACAAGTATCGTGACATGGTGCCTCTTATTTGTGGCAATCATTGGCTATCGTGTACTCTGTATCCGAGATAATAAGAAGAGAGACAAAACTGGGGAGAATCAGGAAAGTCTAGAGGTTGTTTTGGACAAGAATGGCTTGCCAAAGTCTGATTTGACCGACAAGGAAGATAGGGCGTTTAGGTACAGCTATTAGATGTCATAATGAAAAAGAGATAGTTAGGATGTAAGACGCATACATACCGTCAAAATCAATTCAATCTAGATGAAAGAATATTCACAAATTTTATAACAAAGCGACCTTGGATAGATAAAGTCAATCTCATTCTAGACTCTTGATAGGGTAAGCTCAATAACCCTAGTTCCTATTCGTTGCCCCGCATTCAGCTGACCGTACTAACTCTGGTTAGCCTAAGCTAGATATCTCCACTGACTTATTCCTTGAACCTTGGTCTACCGTTCTCCTCATCCATTTATCTCCCATGACTTGTCGACCAGGGGCCACTTGACGTTCCCGACCCGAGGTTGCAGTTGACATGCTGGATAATGTCATCGTCAGGCGTTGAAAAGGCTTCAAAGTCTCGACGCTCTCAGAAAAGTTGCACGGTAACGCTGATCCCTACGCTGCCTGCGTCACGTTCAGAGTTCCCCCCAATACTGACCAAAGTAGAATTGCCGTCTTAGGTACGAACTGCATACCGCCCCAAGAGCTTATGTTGAATGCCAATTAATCGTTGATCCCATATTCTGACCCTTTCTAGACACGTCAAGTGTAAGTTGTCCAAGATCGGATGTGTTGTAATCTGAGCGTAAATACTCACGCAATGACCCTGCTATAGGTGATAATGCACGTCCATGCACACGGTGCGCCCGGAATGGCGTCGAGTGTTTGAATGAATGGATCCGCTTCAAGAACCAACCTCCACCTCCTGTTCGGTATGTCTCATACATCCTATTGCCGTATCGTGCTACTGACCTCTTCTGTCCAGTCTTGCAAGGACAGAAGATGCCACATCTAAGGAGTACACCTTCTCAGCGGACCAGACTTGGTGCTCGCCAGAAGGCGAACTCAGTTTTGTTGACGAGAGAGAACATTTGGCCACTATCTATCAGATCGAGCCAATTGACACTACAGGTCACGAGGGACACGACTCAGAAGATGCTACTACACCTCGTGAGACTAGCGACCACGATGCTATTCATATGTCAGATCAGCAACCTGATTCTCCGAACCTTGACACTGGGGCTCATCTTGCGGAAAAACATCATAATGCTCTAGAGACCAGTTGGTCGATGGACCTGTCGAGCCACAGCCTTCTGGAGCGACCCCACTCGCAGCAACAACATAGCAGTCCTGGCCAAGGTTCTGGGGCGCACCTCGCGGAAAACCCATCTCCTGGCATGCAGTCAAGTGACTATCATCTACAGGCAGAAGAACCTTTGAGCGCCCAAGAAGAGACAGACGCACATACTCTACACCCTGTACTTACAGGCGCTCCTGTGTACCGCGACATTTCGGTTTGGCCGCTCAAGGACCCCGTGGAAGCAAAGTTGATGCGGTATTTCATTGAGAAAATCGCGCGGCGATTCGATCTTTGTGACCCCAAGAGACATTTTGCTCTGGTCGTTCCATGGAGAGCAGCCTTCTGTCCACCTCTATTGGACGCTGCCCTGGCATTGAGCGCAAGATGCTTGAGCCGGACGACAGATTTCGATGCGTACACTTCCAACAGATACTACCAGAGGTGTCTCAACAGCCTAATCTCAACTCTCGAGATTGCGGATGCACTCAAGAACCAGGACCTATTTGCCGCTGTCGTTCTGTTGAGGACATTGGAGGAGATCGATGGTGAGTCCCCGAGTTCTCCAATGAGAATCCCGATCAAGCTGCTAACTGATATGCTAAATAGGTCCGCTGTCTGGTTCGGATACTCAATCACATCTCATCGGAGGCCATCTCTTTGCCAGTGAATCTGCTTCTGAACTTACCACTTCCATGTGGTCTCCCGGGGTTCTCCGTGAGCCCGACGAACTAAGCAGCTTGCGAAACGCAGCTCTCATGGTCGCCTTTCGACAGGAAGTTTACATGGCGTTTGCGTGCCAACGACCTGTGCTTCCAGCTTTCTACCTTCCGCAAATTGACCGCTGTCTCGATAACCCTACAGATGATGGCACTTGGACCTATCGGATAATAATCCACCTTGTTGACGCCTTGAAGTTCTGCTTTGGCGATGAGCCTAGGACCCAGGAAAAGTCAATCGAGAAACACGATCATTTGTTGAGCTACGCTGAAGAGTGGTATGCCAAGAAACCACATAGCTTCAACGTTCTCTTTTATGGCGAAGATGGCCAGTCCCAGTCCGACAACGAGAAAAGATGTCTTGCGCCCGAGATATGGATCCTGTCAGACGCTGCAGCAACAGGTCTACTCAACTATCACCTCCTGCGAATTCTCTTACTATCCTTCGATCCACACATTCCACGACTTGGCCCTCTACGATCGCAGTCTCTCAAAAAGCAGGACAGAGAGGTTAAAGAAGAGGTCAAAACATGTATCGGGTTGGCGGAAGGTAACCCGGAATGTGCGCCCCATTTTCTGCTGGCATCACTGGGTATCGCCCTCGCTGGCGACAGGTTTGAGGAGCAATGGGAGCAGGAGGCGTTGATGAAGTTCTTGAAAAAAGCAGAGTCTTTGCATGGTTGGAGTACTTTGACTGCCCAGTGGCATTTACCTGGGCGCTGAGATTAGAGGAATATGATACTGTAATGATATCTCCATGAACTTGTATAGTACTGTCTTGGGTGAAACTAAATGGAAACCGCTTTATTCATTGACCAGATCTATAACCTACTTCAGCACCGAGTCGAAACTTGGTGCTGACGCGACACGTCCTTCTTTTAAATCTATCTCTATATCTAAACCTTTCGCCTCCAGACCTTGATCGGCATCTCGGCCACCAAAAGATTGGTTCCTTCGTTGCGCACCGGCTCCCAGTCCTTACTAGGCAGCTGCATCTCATAACGATGAATAACAGATGCGAGTAGAACAGTTTGCTCTAGATAAGAGATGTTGCGTCCAATACAGCCTCGTGCGCCAGCGCTGAACGCAATAAAACCACGTTGAAGCTCCTGAGCTCCCTCACCAAGCCATCTCTCAGGTCGGAATACCTCTGGCTCAGGGAAGATTTCCTCGTCTCGGTGGGCAGTCCATGAGGAGATACTGACCGATGTGCCCCCTGGAACGAACTCATCACCAATGGCACAACCACTGGGAGGTGTGCGTCTAGGAAGGTTGAATGTGACAGAAGGGGTGATACGAAGCGTCTCATCAATAACGGCGCGGAGGTACGGAAGATGTTTGACCTTGTCGAAAGGTGCCACAACTTCATCCTCTTCCAGTGCGTCGTCTAGTTCCTTCTGTAGCTTCTTGAGAACCTCTGGATGCTTGAGCAAGTGATAAAGGGCATTGTTCATGGCGATGGCAGTGGTATCAGATCCAGCATTCATCATGATGGAGACCTCGGCAACGACTTCACCCCATTCGATCTCGTTCTGCTGACCGTTCTTATCTTGCATCAAAGCTTGGAAGAAGTCATCGAGCTTCTCACCAGCTCTATATCGAGCCAAACGCTTGGTTGCACGATGGTATACGATATCGTTGAACTGATCACCGAGGCGCAACATGCGACGGTAGTCCTTGGACAAGAGGCGGGCCAGGTATTCATTTGTCTTGTACCAAGAGTATCCCCAGACAAGCCGAGACTGCGCAATAGCTGTGTTGTGCAGACTCTCGATGAAGTTGGCCGTATATGTAGTACCATCTAGCCTTTCAGCAATGCAATCGGCAGATCCATTTTCGAAGAAGCCAAGCCTCTCCGATAAACCAATGTCGGCGATGGCCTCAACACTGAAGAAGTTGGTCCACTTGCGGTAATCGAATGTAAGCTCGGAAGGATCGGGGTTGCCAGAAGTCTTTGGTGGAAGAGTGCAGGCGGCGTCACAGGCCTTGATAAAGCGCTCGGCCTTATCAGCAACCTTGTATTCCCACTCTTCGAGGTTCTTGATGGCATAGGCAGACGAAAGGACTCTTCGCTTGCGAGCGTGATCGGCTTTATCGACGACGTCGGCGAGATGCGAGTGCGTTCCGGCGGTGACTTCGTAAAAAATGTCTTTTGTACAGGATGTTCCGTGGCCGTAGATATCCTAGTCCTCGGATCAGTAATGTGGCTCGACACGAGTAGCATAAGACTGCACAAACCTTGATAGCTCGACCGCCAGAGAAAGACAGAGAGTTGGGACCTAGCCGAATAACTGGGTACTTCTTGTGTAGTTCTGTGAGTCGTTGGGTACGGAAGCCTTTTGTTGCTTCGTACATGAACCCCAGGTCCGTGATACCAGCTAGGGCATTGATACCAGGGTATTTCCGGAAACCCTTAGGGTCTCGAAGATAGACCCATAGTGGACTCAAAACGAAGTAGTAGACTAGGAAAGAAAAGAAGGAGACGGAGACAACAGCGGCATACATCTTGATAGACTTGAACTTGCCAGGCTGTACGTGTTGAAAGGTAAGAATTATGTGTGTGAACGAGAGCTGTTGTCGAGCAGGACAAGCGTCATGGCTTCCACCATATATACATCAATAGTTCCTAATCATGGAGACAATTGCGACTTGGTCGAGGCACAAATTCCCATTCTCAAGGCATAACCCCACGCTCTAGGTAAGAAATTCGGGAGTTTTTACTATGCCAGGTGTCTACATGCAGCTGATCGACGCCAGGCGCCTCGAATAGTCGTTATGACATCGGCATTCTCTCAGATCGTGGGGTAAAGCAATCAACATGCCAAACAGGAGACAATTCACAGGCTCAAAAAGCTTGAAGATAGCCGTGGCGTTGAAACCCCGCAAGAACCCCAGACAAGGATGTCGGAAAGTTTGAGATAGAAATGGCAGTGATCTTGATGAGGGAAATAGTTTCCGAGATCCCTACCTCTTCACATGCGTTCTTTACCAATTGAAGTAACGCGCATCGCGGTTAATTTCTTTTCCAGTCATGATCTACACTCCAACGATTCATGTTTTTGGAGAAGGGAGGGCTGACTTGTGATTTGTTCCTATGTAGCACCAACAGACTAATCTGGAATAGTCCGATACTTACCCCAGAATCGAAGCTGGCTTAGCGAGGCGGAATAAAATTCCATTTGCAAGCGGGCAAATCTTCCATATCAAGTAGTGGTTGTAGCAGTACGTACTACTGCATAATCTTGGCAGCAGGTGGTGCATGGCGGGGAGAGGAGCAATACAAGATCCAATAAATCATGATATCTTCGCCCTATCTGATATAGTGGTTGACTCTTTATCAATTATATAGAAATCCGAAGGCGGTGATATTGAACTCAAAACTCCGTTATAGATTGTCCATAGACATGTAAACCAAGATAACCAACATATCGATGCTTGCTGTGCTTCAAAACTCTTGATGCTTCACTGCTTTAGCTAACTTGTGGTGGGATCTTGCTAAACGTTACGAAATGACTCCGACTTACACTATCTTGATGCCTCAACGTATCAATTCGATGTTGCGTGGTTTTCCATCAAGGAAGTTCAACCCAATCTTGTGCTTCTAGGGCCCGAGCTTAGACTTTGACTAGCCTAGTCTTGCAACGTACAATCCCCGCGGGAAAAAGTTCCCGAAGAGGCCAGTCCGTAGTCGTAAAACGTCAATGCCCTTGCCCACAGCCCGTTCCAGACCCTGGCTCGTCTCGGCCAACGCCTAATGGGTTCCTTGGAGACTCCATTTCCCCAGACCCCAGGTCTGCCGTTCCTCTGGGGAAGCGGGGGCAATGTTCGATCGTGATATCATGGCCAGTTGATTGGTCGACGGAATAAGACCAAGGAAAACACCAATTGCTCTTGTCAAGTATAAGAAGGGATGCATATCTCTGTTCATCGATTCAAATCAAGCCTCACTCATCCGACACCGCTTCTGAGGATTTGAACACTCTCACATCATTTTCTAATCTATCACCCATTGTTCATATTTCCTATCTCTCCTGCAACTTGCCGTCGCCATGGGTTTTGCATCCGATCCTCTCAAGCAAGTCGGACATGACGAAAAGTCCGACTTTGCAACCCAAGAACATGTTTCAGTTCCTCTGGACGCCGATCTCGAGCCATACGGTCCTCCAGGTGAGTACCATCACTCCAACTCCTCCCAAATCTTTCTTTATCTGACCAATCTCTCCCATTCTCAGGTTTCCGCGGTCTCTTTTCCTCGTCGTACGTCGCCGCATGTTCTGCATTCGCTGCCATTGGTGGTCTACTCTTCGGATATGACCAGGGAGTCATCAGCGTAACTCTTGTCATGGAAGAATTCTTGGAACGTTTTCCAGAGGTGTCTGATGACGCTCCTGGTGCCGGGTTCAAGAAAGGTCTCATGACTGCCATGATTACACTCGGTGCCTTCATAGGTGCCCTGAATCAAGGCTGGGTTGCCGATTGGGCTTCTCGAAAGCGATCTATCATGATTGCTACAGTTATCTTCACTGTCGGCTCTGCTTTACAGACTGGTGCGCTCAACTATGACATGCTTGTTGCCGGTAGATTCATCGGAGGTATTGGTATCGGCATGTTCGTTTACCTCGCTTCTACTCTTAGGGACGATCTCACTAATCTCTGTAACTAGGCTGTCTATGGTTGTGCCCCTTTACATTGGCGAAATCTCCCCACCCGAAATCCGTGGCTCCCTCCTGGTCTTCGAAGCTCTCTTTGTGGTTGTGGGTGTCGTCGTTGCCTTCTGGATCACTTATGCTACAATGAACATGGGCAGCCATTGGTCTTGGCAGCTGCCTTTCCTCATCCAAATCTTCCCCGGCTTGATCCTCGGCTTCGGCGCTATCTTTCTGCCCTTTTCGCCTCGATGGCTCGCGTCCAAGGGCCGCGAACAGGAGGCTCTTGAGAACCTCGTCAAAATTCGACAAGTCCCGGAGACAGACGCTCGAGTTCGACGTGAGTGGGTTGAGATCATCGCCGAGGCACGCTTCCAAAAGAGTGTGCTCGCAGAACGACATCCTGTCCTCACAGCACCCGAGAACAAGAGCTTCTCTAACTCGATCAAACTCGAGATTGTCAGCTGGACCGACTGCTTCAAGGCTGGCTGCTGGCGCCGAACTCTTGTCGGTGCGGGACTTATGTTCTTCCAGCAATTTATCGGCATTAATGCTTTGATCTACTATTCGCCCACGCTTTTCGGAACTATGGGATTGGATCTCAATATGCAGCTTATCATGTCTGGCGTTTTGAACATTCTACAACTCATCGGTGTCATTAGCAGCTTATGGACCCTTGATCGCTTCGGCAGAAAGACAATCCTGCTTGGAGGCAGTGTATTGGCAGTCGTCCCTTTGGTGATAATCGCCATCATGGTTGGCCTGTTCTCCGACAGCTGGGCTACACACAGAGCTGAAGGCTGGACCAGTGTTGCGTTTTTGCTCTTCTATATGCTTATCTTTGGCGGCTCTTGGGCCCCAGTTCCTTGGGCTGTTCCGGCAGAGGTTTTCCCATCATCTCTTCGCGCCAAGGGCGTTGCTATCTCAACTTGCTCAAGTAAGTCTATATCTTGTCTCTAACAACACATGTTAGAACTTAATAACTAACTTTTACAAGACTGGATCAACAACTTC
This sequence comes from Fusarium sp. MBC 119, assembly GCA_030411635.1. Lineage (NCBI taxonomy): Eukaryota > Fungi > Ascomycota > Sordariomycetes > Hypocreales > Nectriaceae > Fusarium > Fusarium sp. MBC 119. The sequence continues at coordinate 203,147 of JAPERM010000272.1, read as the reverse complement.
ATCATTGGTCTTATCACCCCACCCCTCGTCCAGGCCACAGGCTTCGGTGCTTATGTTTTCTTTGGCGTCTTCGGCCTTCTCTCGTTTGTCTTTGTCTGGTTCTTTGTACCCGAGACTCGCGGAAAGACTCTCGAGGAGATGGACAGCGTTTTCAACGACCGCAGTGGTGCCAGTGACATTGCCAAAAAGGAGCAGGTTCTGCGTGAGGTCTTCAACGAGAAGATGAGCAACGCCAATTCTCTTAAAGAATAGCCGTCCTTCTCTTTCTTCTAGCCTCTGGTTCAAGATGGGTGAGGATCTTTTGGAGAGTGTCTTGGTTATTCGCATGAAGCAATTCTTTGTAAACAGACATTACAATCTATCTTAGACTAGATCTACCTCTTATACATACACATATCTGTTTTAGTGATATCTTCTCTTCCAGTCCAAACTGGGGCTGCTTGTTTCCGTGGTGAAAGCAATCCTTCCGACATCCTGATCAGGATACACGTCGCAAATCCGAACCTGAACATCTTTCAGAGTTTCCAGCCGATCTGCGCCACTCATACCACTACCATCCTGGGAAACATTGATGAATTTAGAGTCTCTTGTCAAGCCAGCCACACTATTCAGAAAGTCCGGTGCTCTGATTCTATGGCAGATAACAACATTGGCAGTGGCGCAGATAAGTAATACCACTGTCGATATGACTGTTATGCAGAACCACGGCTTATTCAAAGCGTATATGTCCTCTTCAAACTCGCTCCATGTTGCAGTGGTGTTCTGCCAGGGTGATCCGCGATTCTTAAGAGCTGTCCCGTCGCCACCGGTCAAGATACTCGCGTTGTATGATGCCATAACGACTGTGTTAAGTGCTGTGGCGAGCCTTCGTTCCAAAACCTTGGCAGGCAACAATGAATAGATGCCATGTTTGTCTCGCCAGTCCTTGCTAATATCGCTTGCATCAATGCGTTGAAAGGTTTTCGGGGGGTCCCGGAGATACCTTTCCACGACGCTTGACCCCCAAAAATGTTGGCTTGCGCCTGTGAAGGGTAGTTCCCCTAGAACCCCTCTAGATGTTCGCCAAGTTGACAACGCGGTCAAATTTCCTTGGGTGGGATAACTAGGTGCGTGACGTATGCGTTCAGCCTGGCATACTAGATCGGCATCGGCAGTTGCTCTTGTACACCCAACTTCCATCTCTATGTATGATATTCCCACATCGCATAGTCTCAGCATATCGTCTATCTTGATAGAAGCATTGGCAGTGGATCCACCAAAGACTAACTGCAACTTAGATTGCGGTTCGACTTCGCTGTGAGTAATATTGTCAGAAATAGCGAGGTGGTCTTTCAGCGCTGTATTATTAGCAAGGTCGAACCAGATGTTCGGGTAGCCCAATACTTCCGCCACGAGGTTAAGATTTTGACTTCGTAGTGGGTCAGAAGAACTGGTGTTGTGAAGGTATAGCTTTTCAGAACCCTTGTATACCCATTTGGAGCCTTCGAAATCGTCACCACACGAGAGTGTGTGGTAATGGAATTGAACCGTCATTGTAGAATTGCCAGCCCTATCAAAAGAGCCACCTCTGATTGGTAACCCAATCAGCGAAGCATAAGGCACAACTTCATCCGAGGGAACCGAGACCCAAGATGTAGGGTTGTTGCTATCGTATCCTGAGAGGAGCTCAAGAAAAGGTATCCGTACGTTGCGCCACAAATCTCGATAACCAAGACGAGACGCTTCCCATCTGCCTCCGAGAATCTTGGTTGCATCGCCAAAACTAGCACTGCTTCCGTTTGCATGCGAGACCAAGATATCGGGGGTGGAAAATGATGCAGCGACGAGCGCTCGCATGTCAGTAATTGCGGATGATTGACTCGATGCTCCGCTAAAAACATCACTTCCCTGATTGTAATAGGTGTGGATTGCGCTTCTGTTGATGCCAAGATAGTATATTGCGGGTGTTGGTTTGGTGATTCGACTTGGCTTCCGATCTAGAGAACGAAGAGCTGCTTGACCTCCTAGAGGGCTAAGAAGCCATACAGCCACGATAAGAATGGTCCATTTCTGAATTATACCGATTGTGAAAATATTCTTTAATGCTGTAGCTGTTGTCTGGCTAGTCAGGAGAAACTCCAGCGAACCTAAGGTGGTGCCTTTCTCGGCTCCTAGGAGTGCAAGGGTCTTGAGTAGTGGCCCTATGACAGCCGCGAACAGGATGGGCCATAACGTAGAGGCAACTTTGAGGACCTCGAGAACTGTGTCACCGTAGGAGTTTTGCTTTCGTCCATCAAGGCAGCCGATCATGACAACGAGAACTATTCACGTATGAGCTCATTTCAATACTTGGTCAAGATCACTCACCAGCATAGGCTATCGGAATAATCACAAGAGATACAGATACACCAACTCGCCTCAGCCAAGAGGGCGACGATTCTCTCAAAGAGGGCGGAGGTGCGTTAGAATCTGTCTCGTCAGCGTTGGTAGGCTCTTGCGGCTCGAACGAGGCAACCAGAGCCTGCTTCTCAGGCCTCGTAGCATCTTCCATGGCGGACTCGGATTTTTTTATCCTGATACTTGGTAGCTGGTAGCTGGTAGAATAAAGAGAGTCTGAGGGTAAAACATCGCCAAGTAGCGACACATTTAAGATGGGAAAAAAGAAACGAACCTGAGTCCTTTATTGTAGGAATGGAGCGATGCTTGCATTAGCTTCAAATGAGCAATCAGATCTTACGGTTCAAATATAGCTCAAGGACGAGAGAAAGGCGAGTACCCATAATTATCCGTGAAATTAAACAGCAGTAGCTTGGTGGCGTGAGAACCTGGGTAAGGGGAATTGCTACAATGACGAATTATATTCTATAGGAAGATATAATTCCAGCACCTCTGAACGCCTCTCAGAAGTTGTAGCAGCAAGCATTGTAGTAGTCCCCAGCTACTGCTGTTCAATTTACTGCGGTCAAGTTGTAGATTAATGCTGGCTAATTTTTCTTTGCTTTGCTTTTGTTTACCCACAAATTTTGGTGTGAGGGTTTGTTTAGAATCAGGCTCGGACGATCAGATGTGAGTATTGCCACTTCTCACAGCGAATGATCGTTGGTTTCTCTTCGTGCATCCAGCATGCTAAGCTAAACATAGAATAGACTCCTGAGATTTCATATTCTAGAATCACTGAGGCCAGAGCCTTATCTTACATGTGCATACAAGCGAATCGCATTTGGCAGCTCAGACCTGTCGCAGCGGCCCCTTTTTCGGAGCAAGTGCTCCCAATGTCAGCGTAGTTATTTGTTTCGGCATGGATACCCTGAAGCGGAGATGCGCTGGCCAAGGATTCTGAGGCGAGGTGCCCTGGCGAGTGTACGCCTCAACCCCTGTGCTTTTATATGAGAATTACTTTGCCCCTGCTATCCCCAGTTTAACCGTTTGCTAAAAGCCTTGTTGGCTTTTCAGAGCTGGCGGGAAGCCCACTTGGTGGTTTACCTTCCTTGCTATACCCAGCTTTTACCCCTACTAGCGGATAGAAATGCCCAAAATGCCCTCTTCTAACTGGCTTTGTGACCCCTGCTAGGTATTGCATATACAAAAGTTCATATTTGCTGAGAAAAGATGCAAATTTCGCATGCGTTACGTCCGGCGCAGAGTCCAAAACTGGATGTTCAATTTGAGTCCAGTCCTCGATAGTACTATCCGAAGATGATAGGCTTGTTTGTTGAGAATTCCCGTGAGCTTCACAGCCAGGTTGAGATTTGCGGTGGCAGTTATAGCACATGATGGGCGGATCGAGGATTCCACAAGCACGATGAAGATGCATGGTCTTGGAAAATTGGGATTCGAGTGTCGTCCTTTGAAACAATACTGAATCACAACATACTGATCAAGACCATGGCTAAGTAAACTGGCTGATTCTATTTGATAGTAGTGATACCCAGCCGCTGTTAAACCCGGCGTGCCGCAACGTAAAGCCGGATAACGTTACGACCCTGCGTTCCCGTTGACCCGATTAGGAAGTTCGGTGCACTTAAGTCAAGCGCTCGGGTGTGGTCTATGTGGGTCTGAATTCTCACAGCTTTATCAGAGCTTCATGGATGCGTTGGACAGCTGTCTCGGTGTATTCTGGATATTCAGTGAAAACGAGCCGGAAATGACCAGGCCGATCGCATCCAGCAAACTATCGTACCAAATAGAGAGTCAGTAAAAATATAGAAGTCCAGATTAGGTATACGAGATGACATACCTCTCCGGCGTTCAAAAACACACCATGCTCAATCAGCCATCGACAAAGCTGGAGTTCGGGGCTCCCAATGTCCTCCACATCTTGACATGCTGTGTCTGCACCAGTAAAGTGGCGAACCCATTGGCTAAGGTCAATAAAAATGAAAAGTCCTGCGTTGGCTGGCTCATAGGGAATGCCGTATCTATCCAGGGCTGCGGTTGTTCGCTGGTACGCAGTGCCAAGTCTGGGCCTGTAAGTATCGAGATAGTCTTGTATCAGGTCCAGCTGCTGGAGGAATCGCGTTACAAATTTGTCCGACGGCACTGTCAGCCAAGTAAACCATCTAAAAAATTCCAAAATCGTTAGTAATCTATTTGTGGACTGCGACGTGAGAACCAACGCTGCTCCTGAAGCGGCTGCCTTGACGCGTGCGTTTCTAGTGATGAGAAACCCCATTCGAAGTCCACCCATGTTGAAGTCTTTGCTCATACTGTACAGACAATGCACATTTTGTTGACTGGGTATGGACAAGACACTAGTGAAAGACAATTTCTGGAGAGTGTCTTTGTTGCCGTTGGAAAAAGTCGACATGGCATATATCTCATCCACAACGAGATGCATTTTCCTCCGGGTACACCACGCGGCCAGGCCCTCTATCGTCCGACGAGAATAACATCGACCTTGTGGATTTGCAGGGTTGCAAATAATAAGCATACGGCATTCGATGCCTTGCTCGAGCGCTCGTCTGGCAGCATTATCTAGTGCCTCAGTAAATTCGGATAGTCCATTATGCTCAAAGGGATCGGTCAAACCGATCGTTGAAACGGGAACTGTTTTCAGACCAGCTCGGACCGTCATGTTGTAGTCAAGCATGTAGAAGTTTGGAGTTGGGTATAAAACACCATCACCAGGATCACACAAGGTCCAGGCCATCATGTCCATAAGTGAGGTCACACCGTTGGCTGCCAAGATATTTTGGGCGAGGACAGGCTCTGAGGGGTCGAAGAAGCGATTCAAGAAGCCAGCAGCAGCGTTGAGGAGGTCTTCAGATCCAGTTAAAGGCCCATAGGATAAGCATTCAGACATTGAAAATGTTTCTCGATCATTATAAGATGCCATCCAGTCGTCCATCAGTGAATTCAGTGCTCCGGAAAGGTTGATCACGCCGTGAGGAGCCCGTTCAGGGTGGTATCTGGGCATTGTCTTGACCTTTTGCATCAAGGCCCAGGCTGGACCCTGTTGCAAAGCTGTGCGGGCGCGCTCTGAGGGTTCGAACTGTGCCAACATGATTAGGTGAATACTTGAAAGGTAAATTTGAATAACAATAGAGTAATTGAAAGAGGCCGCTTGATGTTGAAAGACAGCGTGTGCCTACTCTAATCTACCCCATATCTTCCTGTTGGCTCTAATATTCTTATGTCGGAGGACAAGGGCGGAATGTATTCCCATTTTCGGCTGCCCTGGCGTCGAGCACTAACTAATTCAGGTAAAGTACAGGTTTGCTTACCCACCGGTGTTGAGCCAAGCGCTTGTTCCATCTTTTTCTAACAATCTCATGCTCCTCGGTATCCTTTACTTGCATAATGGAATAAACGACTATCGTTACCATGTATGCTCCGGTCCCTGCGCGAGTGAAAAAGACGGATATCACGCGAAGTAGAAATGGTTGTGCTCGTTGTCGCAGCAAGCGGAGAAAGGTACAGTAAATAAGCCCTCATTATGCAATCATAGCTCATCAAGTCAGTGCGATGAAGCCAAACCCATGTGCACCCGATGCGTATCCGCTGGCTCTCCATGTGAATACGACAATGCGGCACTGAAGTTTCGCGAAGCTACCAAATGGGCGGCTGACAAAGTCGATCATCGCGTAGCCAACCTCCAAGCTCAATCTCGACGACGCTCAACACGGGCTCGCAGTCCTGCCTCAACTCCACAGCGTCCACTGGCAACCGATGTCTCTTGCGACCATGGACAAGTCGCCGATCATTCAGTTACTGTAACTCCCCAACTTACTTTTGAGAATGATGACTATCTGGGCGCTCCCACTCCTGCCTCTGGCTCTGGGGAAGAATCCGTTCAACACGGGTTTGTAGCTGGTGTCCTCCCTAGTCCTCATACAGCATCGAGATGGTCGGGCTCAGACACAAATTATCTGGATTTCGACTTCGGACTGGCTTTGGGAGGTTACGACAGAAGTGACTCTTTGAGCCGTTTTGTCGATTTCCCCGACGCTATGGATGGCGTTGGTTTGACGGAGATGTCTTGGGACTACTCGGAGCTTCAACATCAACAACAGACCCATGCCACTTTAACGGGCTCAAGTCGATATCAAGATCATTCTTACCAGCACAGCGCTGCCGTTGACGTTGAAACCGCCAGAGTAGCAGCGCCCCAGCAACTCACCCCAGGTCTCACTCAAGAGCAACGGACACCGGCTAACTCCCAATCCTCTTCTTTGGCCTCTCCCAGATCTTCGTTACTACAAGAATCTTCTCCTTGGTCGCAGATCTCCAAGCCCCCATCAACTTGCAAGATCGAGGCTAGCCACAGGCTTTATCTGGCTCATTTCAAGGTCACGATCGTCAAGTCATTCCCTGTACAACTTGCTTCTCTATGGAAACTCGTAATACAGTACGAGCCAGTATATTACGCTGCTTTAGCTCTTGCGGCCGCAAACCTCGCAAATGCCCAAGGACAGCACTCAAATGACGATCAGGGCACCTGGATCGCTTCGCCAAAGCATGTTATCAAGGCAAATGCTTTTGCCAAACGGGGTATCGCGGCGCTGGACTCTGGCTTCACGATACCTTTGCAAGCTCGCCTAGTTACCATGTTTTTAATCATTTATTACGAGCTAGAAGCCGACTCCGTCAGTAACGGATGGCATGCCTTATCGATCCTCAACGCCACTATCCGTAACCGACATGAAGATATTTCGTCACTACCTGAGGGAGACGTCATTATTCAATGGTGGCTTCATTTGCGCTCCTTCACTGCCAGTTCAGCGAGTGCTCATCGTCCTTATATCACTGAAGACCCGATGGGAGAAATAGTCGGTCATTTAGAGAAGAAATTTGCGACGTCTTCCCAAATGATCAATCTAATTGGGATTAAAGGTCAAAAGATCTGGCATCGTATACTACTCATCGAATGTTTCCGAAACTCAGGCGAGACACCAGATCAAATATTGAAAGCGTTTGGTGACTGGTGGAACATAATGAAAGGCAATCACATCGATTCTTCGGAAGGGCCGATTCAAGACACGCCGGGATTTATGAGCGAGAATCAATTGTATGCGGAACTAAAGAACCTCAAAACGACCCTACAGAGCTGTAGACCGCCATGCGATTTTCAGCCAAGTCTTCTTGGGGGTCAAGACGGATATACTGATCACCAGAACCTCGAGCCTCTTACCTTTTCGAGCCACCGCCAGGCTATGGAAATTGTTGACTTTGCTTTTGCTCACCTTGTCTGCGAGTCCAGTTTTTTGAAGAGGCTAATTAGCCCTGAAGAAGACCAACAACTGCAGTTCCCCGATGAGGAGTCAACAAACACCGAGCACAACAATCCTTGGATCAGACTAATACTACGCACTGCTCTAGGTCTGGACTTGTCTAAATGTGGAAAAGAAAACGCATTCCGTCGGGGGATAATCTGTTTTCTATTTTATACCGGCCTTTTCGTACCCGGTAGCGTCTCGTATCAGTTTCTGATCAACATTGTCCAAGGCATGATAGATACGCACACACACTCGGAGGGGCCATTTTATCCCCTCCACGGGTTTATCGGTTTCTTCAAGACCCTGAGACAAGAGACAATGAAAGGTCGAAACATCTTCGTCGCTTGTCTTACACATGATGAATGGGCAACAAAGGATCGATTATTCTCTAATGGCGCAGGCGAGCACCTCATTGTTTACGGACGCGAGCGGAATGGTCAATATTTCAATGACTTGATGCCAGTCACGGAGGACTGACGTGGAAGATTTGAGTAGTAAAGCCTATAGAATGGCGAGCAACTCCTCCTGATCAAGTTTGTTCGACAAGCATAGTTATATAGTACTTTCTCTCTCGCTATAAACTATTAAACACTCGAAGTGCCAAGCCAAGCTTTCAACACCGCACCCACGGCCTCTGGTTGATGATAGGGTGCAAAATGCCCAGCGTCGTCAACAGCATATAAAGCCAGACGGTCCGTTCCTTTCCAAAACCCACCTCTTTTAACATTCCATCCATCCGTATCAAGTGCCAAGTCACCTTGGTTAAAGTACCAGTCTTTGTAATCCATGCTACGATATCGTGCCTGACCTTTCCAGGGCTGTTCGTCTAGCAGTCTCATTTGGCTAGGTGTGTTACTAGAGTTCCATTAGCTCAAAAAGAAGAAAAAAAAGAAGAAAAAGAACCAAATCCAATGGTCGATTATTCTATATACGTACATGATAATGTCATTGTTTCCATTGATGAAGAGAATTCTAATATCAGTATTGTCGAGGAGCCAAGTCATCTCTTTCGTTACCGGAAGGTAGAAGAACTTGGCATCCTGCCAGCGCTGATTGGTATCAAAGTCAATAAGTTCGAACGGATAATGGGAAAAGCCGAGTTTTTCCTGAACCCAAGGCTGGTTGAAAAATCTCCAAGTTGCACCGTGGTTAAAGTTGGAGCATAATGGAGGGGTTTCGCATGTATGGCGACCTAAGTGGTTTCTGAATTAATATGTATGCCTGCGTGAGTTCTTTGGCTCTCCTTGGAATGATGATTGCACCAAACAGATGATTAAAAGAGCAGAAGCAGAGACAAGAGAGCAAAAAATAAACTCACTATCATATGGATCCCATCCGCCGGGGCGAACTTCGCTCATGAAATGCTCGCCAACCGTCTCTTCGCAAGCCTTTGCCGCAGCTTCACAAACTGTGATATCGTATGAATCTCGACAGTACGCTCCCAGTCTCTCACACGATGGAATGGCAGCAGCCATACCAGTGCAAGCTGTATTATTCATGAGTGGTGCTTTTCGATCGTCAAAGGCCCAATCGGTACAGAAGAAATCGTACAGTCCGACGGTTTGCTGCGCCGTGTCGATGTAACCGTCCACAATAACTGCGGTTGAAACGTTGATGTGAGGCGTGGTGTTGCCTTCGAGGGTGGCCAAGTAATGTGAGTAGCCTATAACATAATGACCGCCCATGGACTCGCCAGTTATATGCCAAGGACGGCCTGATAATTCAGGGAAAACATCAGTAGACAGAATGGATAAGAAAGAGTGCACGTCCCGGGCTCCCTGCTGGAGGTTAACGGCGATCTCATCGCGATCTGTTATGTGCGAGAAGCCCACACCGATGGGCTGGCTATTGGTGAAGACGGATCAGCTTTTTATATGCTCTTACTCTCGCAATTTAACTTACTCTATATACACAACATTTGCATGGTCGGTCCAGGAGAATTCGCGGCGACTTGTTGAGTTGCCATCAGAATTGACTGTGCAAGGACCACTCCCCATCATCAGACCTAGTTCTCCAGTTGCACCTGGCCCACTGTACATATTAGCTCAACGATTCGGACTCTCATTCAGTTCAGGGAAACCATTTGAACATACCCGCTCATCCACAGTAATACTGGGTCTGTCTCGGGTTTATGGCGGCTCTCAAAGTACCCTACGAAGGCCGTGTAAGTCGAGGGCTCTCAAGATATGATCAAATCTGCTCACAAAAGAACATGGACTTGTCAGCAGTGATGTTGATGGTCCCTGTCCAGTAACGAGATCCAGCATCGCAGAGTTCAGGCGATTGCTCGCGAACGGTGAAGCTAGGTCTCTTTTCCTGATGTCCATAGTCTAGGGGTTTCTGCTGCTGACTGTGAACGCAGCCAATTGTCGCAACCAGAAACACCAACCTGATTATGTGTAGAAGTCGCATTTTGACTGGTCGAACCTGGGTGGTAGGCGGACTGATAATCGAAGCAAGCCAAGTGAACAAAGGTTATTTCGGTAACCCTCAATCCGGAATATAGGGATTAATCTTGGTTTTTAGTCACGCATCAACTTGTATAGGAATTAATGGCACGATCTGCTGCCTCGGTAGAGTTGTATCCGACACGATGCGGGTCGGAGCACCCGTTATGGTTTAGCTTGTGTCGAGGATTACGGGCGCGCTCGCCAAAAGATCCATGATACGAGTAGTATTTGCCATGTCTTATCTATGAAGTCTTGTTTTCTGCCATATTTACGTCTAGAAGTTCATGAATGCATAGTAGCGTCATAACCTTTTAGATATTGTTGACTTGAATGTTTGTTTATATCGAGTCGTGCATCATTAACCAGTCATGAGACCTAACTTGTCAATCATCCTATCGTTTGCCGTATGCGCTTACGGGCTGATCCAACCACCAGCTTCTCGTCGTGGCATCGACACATCTTTCTCGGGCTGTGCTGGAGTACCTGATTTTTCATTGCACTTGGGCAATGACACGGCGAGTGTTTGCAACAGTTCAACTCCAGGAACCTCGGGTTTCATTACAACCAAGAATAACGATCAAGGCCTCTCATCCATCTTCTTCTGGCTTTTCGAGAGCAAGAATGAGCCAAGTACAGATCCGGTAATTCTCTGGATGACTGGGTATGGCGATCAATCTCCTGCACTTGATTTTATCTAACCCGTCGTTCTTTTATAGTGGACCTGGTGCGTCGTCGGTAGGTTACGGCCATTTGATGGAACTTGGTCCTTGCCGCATTGCTCCCGATGGAGGTTATACAGTTGAGAACGAATTTGGCTGGAATACCAATGCCACGCTGTTATTTGTCGAGTTAGTTAAACTGTTGGCCATTTGGTGTTGTACAGCCTGTTCATGCTAATATTTACTCAAGCCAGCCCATAAGTGTAGGCTTTTCACACGGCGAGCGTATCCCAAACGGCCTGGCCGAAGCCTCCGAAGCGATGGATCAATTCCTCCGCCAGTTCATGATCGCCTATCCTGAACTTGCCGGTCGGGATCTCTATATCGCGGGCGAGTCTTACGGAGGCTCATGGGTTCCTGCATTGGCAGCTACGATACTCCGGTCGCAAGATAATTCACACGACAGCTTGCAACTTCAACGCGAAAGTGACCAGATAACCGCAGGTCCCAGCAAAGCACTATTGAACATACCAAAGATCAATCTAAAGGGAGTTATGATAGGAAATGGTCTTATCCGTCGCTCGACACAAAACATTGGTTTCTTCGAAACGGTCTGCTCAGGGCCTGACAGCCTCTTCAACGGCTCTCAATGTCAAGAGTGGGCGCCCCGAGCTATGTGGTGTGAGACTCATCTCAGCATCTGCGAAACCGAAGGTATGGACTCTGCAGCGTGCAAAGACGCAGAAGTCAAATGCAGTGCTATAGGCGACGTTGTGGTAAACGACATGCATCGGAATCCCTACGATTTTCGACAGCGTTGTGAAGATCCAGAAAACTGCTATCCTGAAATGGAGTATATCAATGAGTATCTAAACCGCACCGACGTCAAAGCGGCTCTTGGAGTTCCGCAAGATGTCCCCTTCCGAGGAATCTCATTCGATGTCTTTAAGCGGTGGGAGAAAGTGGGTGATCTATGGCGATCGAGCGATGCATACGTCAACTATCTCCTAGAATCTGTGAGTTTGTTCCAAGTCTTTGAAAATGACAGATCGCTGACATCTCTTGACCTAGAATATCCGCGTCTTGATTTACGTCGGCGACAAGGACTTGTACTGTAACGCTGCGGGCATGCGACTGCTTGTAGATCGTGGTCTTTATTGGCATGGGCAGCCGTTTCTACGTTTCAGGGAGCTTTCACCTTGGTATGTAGGATCGAAGCAAGCCGGGCGATGGAAATCGTATGGGCCTCTTACTTATGCTGAGATTTCGGACGCTGGGCACATGTCTCCGTTTGATAAGCCGCAAGAAGCACTTACCTTGATCAATTCGTGGATTCAGGGCGGTTTACCAGCTGCATGATTGGATGTAGTTTGAAGATAATAATATTGAACAAACCCTATCTACCCGCTTGGGTGACCGTTGAGTATCGATGCTGAACAAAATTGGAACGGTTAAAGTTATTTGCACACACAGCCATTCCTCCTTCAATCACTTCTCAGACACAATGATATGCTCTGAAGCTCACATGAAGCTACTTCTGAGCAAGATCGGGATCCAACTACGTTCAGCCTTGATCGTGCTGATTGGCGATAAATTCATCTCTACCACCACCAGCAACTCTTCGATAGCCGATCCCGCCGTCCTCCAGGAGCTGTCGGGTCTGGCAAAATAACATTCATATCTTGGATGAAGGCAAGTTCTCATAAGATACTCTTCCAGCCACTTCTCTGAATAAGTCGTCTATTGTCTCAAGCCTCGTAGCGGACGCTCAAAGTAACACTATGAATTACAAGACCGAAAGCTTAAGTAATGAGTTGGTCAAGAGGTCTGATTAAGGTTTTTATATATCTACTATTATAGAAAGTTTATAGTTTCATTGATACTTATTCTTACAAATTAACATGATAAAATAGCCTCTAGACAGACGTACAATGCAAAGTTTACTCCGTTATCACCTTATGCCAAAGCTTTCCACCTCCTCACTGCTTCATCCTTCTCTTCCTGTGTAGCTTTGCGCCAGTCACTAAGACCATGCCTCAACCTAATCAACAAGACCTCTGCTTTCAATGGCGTCAAGTGATGTCTCAACAGTTCCTTTTCCAGTCCTTTCAGCGCATATCCCGGAAGCCCGAAGATTGCTATGCCATGATTAGTATAAGTGCATCCAAACCCTTTCAAGTATCACCACTTACCTGAACCTAAGTTGCCCATAATTCCATACCCGCCTCTCAGCAACCCTCTGCCAAGACCTTTGATGCCCATCTTCTTGGTATCCTCGTATGGCTTCGTAACAATCCCACTAAAAGCATCCCAAATACCCATATAAAACTCCTTGCCGGCTACCTTGATGCCGCTGCCCAACCCTGTGATTTCATCGCGACGCCGAACATCCACATCGAAGACATTAGACGGAGCATTGTGGAATCCATTGGCAACGTTGTAAAAGAATGCAACGGGTGCTCTGGCAGTTGCTCCAGCTAATTCTCCGACATATTTACCTGTCACACGCGTGACATAGAATACGCGACCGTTTCGGCCTCTTTCGTGAGCTCTCCACGCCCTTTGGTGTTTGGTACGAATCTGTGATACCGGTCGAGATAACTTTGCAGTCGAGAAAGTTGGTTCAGCGCCGTAAAGTGTCTTTGTGGCCATTTTCAGAGCAATTGCCTCCATATCCGCGTTTGTCAAATGCGCTGGTCCTTTTCTGCGTCGCAAAATGCTATCGTCGTTCCCATCAGTACTTGTCGAGGCGTCTTCTTTGACGCTTTGCCGTCTTGCAGCTCCTGGGCGTGGCATATTGCTTAATCGTTGGGCATAATCGGACGTTGCGGTTCCTACAGCTGAAACAAACCCCGATGCGGCGGCTACAGCACCTATGACAGGGTGTTCAGCGCCCTCATCCACGTACCAGTGCCTGTGACGGATCAGTTTGAGGTCTGAGGACTGTATCAGTCCATGATCTATGAGGCAAGCGACTGCGAAGCCGCTGAGATGTGCTCCCGTTTTCCGGTGGAGCCATGTGGCGAGTCTCTCAGGACATATATCGCAACGTAGGCTGTCGATATCTAGACGATCTTGTATATCCTGTGCCGCACCACCAGATCCATCTTCTTCCTCGATCTGCAGCGCCATGCCCTTTGCCACCTCTTGAACTTCTGGTTGGAGGGCAAAAATGATGCTCTCCGCCAGTATTTCTGCAGTTAATTCTTTGTACGGCACTGATACAGGCCCCGCACCAGCGCGAGCCATCATCTGTCCCCAGAAGGGTTGATCACCAAAGAAAGGGACGATGACAGTGGGCCGACCAGCAGCAATGCCAGCAGCTGTTGTACCAGCGCCACCGTGGTGGACGACAGCTGAGACTCGTTGGAAAAGCCAGTCGTGCGGACAATTTCCAATAAGATACACACTGTCGGGGACATCTCCAGCACCGAAACCACCCCAGCCCTTAGAAACAATTGCCCGAACGCCAGACATCTTGATCGCTTCGAAGACCATGGTTGTCAGTGCCTGAGGATCATTAACAACGATGGATCCGAATCCAACATAAATTGGTGCAGGCCCGGCATCGAGGAACTTGACTAGATCAGGTGGAGGCGTGTAAGAATTTGCCAGTGGTAGAAATGAGAAGCCGGTGATGTTGAGATGAGAATCCCAATCAGGTGGTTTAGGTATCAGTGATTCTGACCAGAGATAACTGTATGGCACACGAAGTCTGGAGAGAAGTTGAAATCCCCATAACGGACTGACAGGATCGAGATGCAACGTTTGAGTTCGGAACTTGTTGATCAAGTCTCCCAAGCTGTGAATGAGTCAGTTAGTAGCCAAAGTGGTCTTGGAATTGGCACTTACCCTTGCCAAGTTAGCAATTCCATCATCATGAAAGACAGATAATTGGCGACCTTGGCATCAGCATCACCGTAGCTCATCGAAGCTAACGGATGAGGGAAGGCTTTGGTCGGTGACCATGGCATGGTGAAGACCATATGTAGAGGAACACTGAGTTTCTGAGCGCAATGAATATGAGCCATTGATGGAGGGTTGGCGATGATAACATCGGCAATAAATAGATCGTCCGCAGATTCCACGTTGGCAGCCTTGATCGGTTCCCCCATACCATCACCTGCTTCAATGCAGCTTCTCCAGGCACCAGAAATAATCTCCGCCATTTCCTTTCTTCTTTTTCCAACGTCGCCTTCCTTGAGACTGTCTTTGTTGGGCAGTAGGCCGGGGTTTCTAACCATATATGCCATCAGAGCCTCAGGGTCTCCTCCGATATTGAAAAACTCGACGCCTTGAGCTTCGACAAACTCCTTGAAAGCGGGATGGGTGCATATCCGTACCCGATGGCCGTACGGTGGTTTCATCAGCAATTGAGCAATGGGGATGAAAGGCTGAACGTCGCCCCGTGAACCCACGATATGGATCGCAATATTGAGGCGCGGTGTTTCAATCGGCTTCTCTACCCCGGGGAGGAATGCGAGACTGTTTGTCCGTCGAGGTTTTGGAGGTGGCAAATGCTCTAAATCTGCAGTATCGGGAGCAAAGGATCCTCTGAAGTGTTCGCACCATGCTGCCAGCGCTTCCGGATTGTGGTGGAATTGAACCTTGACGCGTCCATCGTCGATGACTTTACTCGAAGGGCCCTTGTCAGAGTCAGAGTCGTCAATTGCGACGTGGCCAAGACCACGGGACTTTATGCGGTTGAGGGCCATGTTTGACTGACCCTCAACGTCGATGACCGCAATTGACGCGTCTTGAAGTGTCGTTGAATTACCTACAGTCACAAGCTGAGGCGCCGCATCCGTCGGCAACTTTCTCTTACGCGTGAAGTCATAGTGGGGTAAAGGGTCTCAAATACGATGGGACAGAAATTGCTGGTGCTGATTTAGTTCTACTTTGGACTAGATCAAACTCTGATTCTTGTTGCATTGACTTGATTAGTTGGGCTGATAACAGTATGAAGGGTCTCATCAAAGTATCGAATGAGATAGCTTAACGATTTCGTGCTAACTTGGTATTCTAGCAGAAGGATTGTTACAAAATTACATGAAATACCAATTGCACTGAGTCAAATCAGGCTCTAGTCTGATTTGGGCCTTCAATGCATCAAACCTCTGTTATTATAGATAAGTAAGCTGACATCTACTACGTAGTAGGGTCTTATCCGGTACTTGGTCTAGTTGGTGTAACTGTAACCCTGGTCCACGTGTGCCGAGTGCAGGCCGAGGCCCAGGTCCAGACCCAGCCACGGATTTAATTACACAGTTGCAGATGATGACTACATAATTCCAGGATTCTGGCCCTTGTCACTTCTCTGCACTAAAGTTCCCTCCAATCCTCTTTCGGATCTCGGCAACGTTCGAATGACCCCGGTTTCTACACGCATCATATGCTAATCTATGAGCATGTATACCTTCAGAGAACAAGGCTCTTCTATCCTTCCATCCCGTCAGCGACCGAATCTTGTCACTTCCAACCCATTGACTGAAGCTAAACACCCAATGCAATCCTGAAGGAAACGAGGGTCCAGCTTCGCTTTGTGGCACAATTTTCACTCCATCTTCGAAATCATACTCTTTCGCCACGGATGCTGCGATTTCATCCAGAGTCTCGTAACGATGACCAGATATGTTGAAGAATTGACCGCCCACAGCGCCTCTATCGGCATGCTCCGCAAGTGAGACATAGGCCTCGCCGCAATCATCGACATGAGTCGCGTGCATAATGCTGTTCGGATCTCCAGGAATTCGAAGAAGTTCGGCGCCGCTCTCCTTTTGGGCAGCCGCATAATCGAAGATGGCGCCATAGTAGCTGTTTGAATATCCAAAGACGCAAGTTGGCCGAATAACTGCTGCATCGAACAAGTTGACATAGTCAAAGACTTTGACAGAACACTCGGTACGCTCTTTCAATATCTCTGGGTTATGCATTGGCGAATCTTCAACATGGGGAGCAAGACCAGGTGCGCCGTGGACAGCCGTAGTGCCGTAATCTTTGCAGCCGGAAGACCAGAGAACCAAGGGACGAACTCCATTCTGGTTACTTTGTTCAGCCAGTCTTTTGACACAAGCGATGACTTCTTCGAAATGAGCAGCATAGCCAGGGATCTTTTCGGTACAGCTGACAATGACATCAAAAGTGCTGACTTTTTCGAAAAGGGAGTTTAGAAAGCTTAGATCGGTAAACGATCCGATCACTGGGATGATCTCAGACAGAGTAAGGTCTTCTTGGGCTTGCGGGTTTCTGATGAGGCCATAGGTGTTCCAACCGGCTCTTACAAAGGCTCGGCAGACTGCAGAGCCAATGTATCCGTTTGCACCAGTAACGATCACGTTGCGTCGTCTATTTTCACCCATGATGATGGTTTTAGGATAGACGATAATAAATGATTAACTCTTGTGCGACGGTCTCTTCCAGCAATGCGGGCTTATATACTTTACTTAGACGTTACCTTAACGTTATCTTAACGTTGAAGGCTTATGTCACCAGACAGGGTTTCGGAATGGCATCACTATACTTTCCACATCGTAAGAAAATGGTACCTTACGGAGCTGCGAGGTCTCCAGGAAAGTCCCATTGATACCAAGTTTTCTTTTTACTACAAGTCTAATGCAGAACTTCTGCCGACAACATAAATCTCCGCTCTTTCGATCTAGCTTATTCGCTACCTTGGCTATTTTGCATAGTATTCTTGCAATCAGGGCTGGTAGAGAACAGTGGAGTAGCGGGCCTAAAGTGGAGGCAAATAGCAAGACTGGTGATTACTTCAGCCTTGTTCTTTAACGTTATCAGGAGGTGATGTCGAAATGAATACTATATATATCTCAGTCAATGAAAAACTTTTTTCGGTGTTTCGCAATCGAAAAAAAGACGAAATTAGCAAAAACATACAACAGCGGGGATTCGCTGGTCGTCACCGACCCAACTACTAATCCGCCGGTTAGTGGCTTGACTATGGGAGAGCGGACGGGATCCCGTATTTTCCACTACCTTTGGTCGTATGTGCTTGGTGAACAGTGATTAGAACTTATATCCATGGATGGTCTGCAGTTGAGTGACAGGGGTCTGCTGGACAAACTCATACATCTCCGCTGGTCTCTTTCTCACTCCACCAGTCCTATCCTTCTCGCTATCTTATCTTCCATTCTCAATATCTACAAGAGGTGAAACCAATAGTTTGTCAATACATGGTCTGATAACCGATAACGTAACGGCCCTCCCGACCCAACCACTCTCCTCATTGCGTTACTTCTATCCCCCTGCATCTTTAAAGACTCAACCAAAATCTCTGTATTTGTTTCCCTGCAGCCAACAGCGGCCCTGGGTCAACAATTTCTGCTCTTGTGAGCCTGTCTGTGTTGCACTTTTCTTTTCTTTTTCCGATAATAACATCAGGCTCCTATCAACATGGCGAACTCTGCCCTGCGGCCGACCATGCTGGCGCTTGGTCTAATGCTTAGCGTTCCAGCCATGCTGTATTTCAGCATACTCGGAGCCTTGGTTGTAGCACCTTCACTACAAGCCCATGCAATTTATCTGCACAAGGTCACTCTGACATGGTTCAAGGATCTCAACACTCCTGAACAGTTTGGCTTCGCACATCACCAAGTCACGCCCTTCTACATCACAACCGCCGATGGCGTGAAGCTGCACTCTTGGCATGTGCTTCCTTTAGGAACGTATCAGTCGCATCAGCAGGAGTTACTGGCGCAGGGACCAGAAGCTGGATTGGTTAAGAATTTCGAAGAGACTCTGAACTTTCGTCTGTTGAAAGAGAATCCAGACGCCAGGCTGGTCCTCTACTTTCATGGCACGAGCGGAACTATGGCTAGCGGTTGGCGTCCTGATAGTTACCGCTCTCTTTATTCGGCTGATCCCGTCAACACTCATGTCTTGACGTTCGACTATCGTGGATACGGAGAATCCAGTGGCTCGCCATCTGAGCAAGGCATCATCACAGATGCTCTCACTGTTGCTGATTGGGCCATTCACACTGCAGGCATTCCACCAGAACGAATCGTTATCTTTGGCCAAAGTCTGGGATCTGCTGTGGCCATTGCACTTGTCAATGAGCTTGCCCAGAAGGAACCTTCAATTCACTTCGCAGGGCTGGTTGTCACAGCTACGTTCGCAGACATTCCCCAATTGGCGGCGACATATCGCATTGGTGGTTTTATCCCAGTGCTTTCGCCAGTCGCCAAGGTGAAACCATTGTTCGCCTTCTTTGCACGACAGCTCACCAGTACTTGGGACAATGCGCAAAGGCTGGGCAACTTTGTCAAGACAGCCGAAAGGTACGACATTACTCTCTTGCATGCCCAAGACGATACAGATATCCCCATGGAGCATTCCATAAAACTCTATAAAGAAGCTGTCCGCGTAGTGGAAGGTGTCAAGGACCTAACAGACAACGACGGGGCTCTGCTTGATAGAATAGGCAAGGTTGAGCAAGGCCGCGGAGAGGGTGGTTCAATAACCGTTTGGCCCACCAAGAAGGGTGATATCAGACTCGAGATCTTAAAGTATGGAGTGCACGACAAGATCATGTCCTATCCTGCAACTGGTCTCGCAATTAGTAGAGCGTTCGCTTCTGTCAACCAGTGAACGGGTATCCAATAGAATACATTATGCAAAGAATATAGACCTACCGAGCCTCTTCATCGCTGCCCTGAAAGGTCATGTTGACCATCGTCGCTTAACCCTAACAAGTGAGATTGACTGTTTTGTCTACGTGTTAGCATTGCCGTTGCCCATTGTATAGCTGACAATCGTTTCTGGGCCATGACGATAGGCTATTCGGTTTGAGAAAAGGGGCCTTTCCAAACCCAGCTGTCGCCTTTCGCACAGAAGCGACCGTCTCATCAACGGGACAGAGACGGATTGCACCTACCTTAGACTGCAGCGCTGTCGTGGGCCGTAGCAAGTATTTACAATACAAAAAGGTAGCCGGCCTTGAGTGATCAGGAATGATTCAGAGTCACTTTCGTCCAACTTCATAAAATAGATATGTAGTCTTTAGATAAGTTGAATTTGTTTTGGGAGAACTTCGTTTGAATCTAGGATTGTTAAAGGAAAATGATACTGATAACTCTTTGAAGAGTTTTGTTAAATTTACTGCAAGAGCCGCCCTCCAGTTTGTCCTTCCTGCAGCAACACGTGAGCCAGCTGATCATCTCATCTCTCCGAGAGCCATGCCTCCTTCAACCATCACTCTTCATCACCATCGTCATCATCAACCATTTCTGTTCACATCACTCGATATACGCATCATCATTTCATCTCTAAAGTCGTTCTACCGTTGAATTTTATCATGGACTCCCAGAACATCCTCAATCCCAACCAGTTCTCGCAGGCGCCTCCCCAGCCAGCCCAACCCCCGATAGGTATGACAGGCGGTGGTCAAATTAACGCCGACGTCCAAAGCCAAAAGACTGCCTTGATAGCTACTCTTTCTCCACAAGCTCACGAGGAGTTCAAAGACAAAAATCGACTCCTTCTTGTTTACTTCTCGGCGAAGAAGGTGGTCGTTACTCTCGCCCAGAGCAAACTCGGCATCATGAACTGGCTAATGGGCGAGGGACCGCAATCATTTGTTCTGATTGGCGACTCGGAACTTGCCAACCCTGCCAATACAGACGTATAGGATGCCATTCTGCGTTACACTCGAAGGGGCGGCATAACTCTCGCCATAACACCCTTCTGCACACCGGCACCGAACAGAGTCACCCAACTCAACTACACTGCCTTCTTCCTCAGAGCCAACATTTTTTGGGAAGTTTTTAGCATGGAAGAAGAGAGTGTTTATACGTGCAACCAAGAGGGGATGCAAACATTAGCCAACCTCGGCCGCGCAGGCCACGGATGTCCTCCTGAGCAGCTTATAATGACTGCCATGTTACTCGGCAACGTTCTACCAAAACACTGTTTATACTACTTAAAGAAAAACAAACCGTATACAGTCATGTCGACGGGTGGTGGGGCATCAATCGCAACCGAGCCAGTCCAACATGGCCTCTTTGGCTTTATCGGTGCTTGCGAACTCAGCAGACAATCTTTGAGTGTCATCTTCGCCCTCTGTGAACTTGGGGAAGTCCCATGAAAAAAACCGTACTCGCACTGCATGTTCGGCTCATCGGTCTCGAAGGTAGCTACAGCACAAGCAGATCATTCCTTTGTATACAGATAACAAGATCAAAGTCTTACATTTCCCTGTGCTCTCTCACTGGCATTCATCGTGTCTCGTTCTAGGTGTCCTGGCATTTTGAATCGCGTATTACTTTCTTATTCTTTGTTATATGCTATCTTTAGCCATTTGCCATTGTTGAGGGAACATCTCTTGGTCTCAGTCCAAATCTACTTGTATACGCGGTGACACGGATTCCCAGGTGATCCTCCAGATGCTTATTCCGCCAAAAGTATACATCAGCCAAATACAAAAGTCCTTCCAGTCACAATGCCCCCGAAGAATAGTTCCAGATGCGACTGCAAGTCAACGTTCCCAGCGACGGCCCTACCTTAGCCATCGATGGAGCCTCATTGGATGTTTTGACGCGCCGCCGGTCCAATGTTAACCCTATGACAAACGTACACGACATGTCCCTCGAGTGATCAAGTTTCGTGCCTCAAGGTTGTTGACCATCGCGCGGATTCAAAGTGGAAGAAATGCCACTTGATTCAGGACGTCGCGTCTAAGGATATCAGTTTGTCCCACAGTACGCTCTCTCAGTTCATGTCTTCGTCCTCTGACACGTTGCCCTTGGCGTGTTGATGCGCCAGCGGTGTCACAACTGTGCTCTTCTAGACGTTGGTGCGATCCGCCAGAGGGGCTGGTACTTCTTTCAAGGTATCTGTTGAAGTAGGCAGGTCGATAACTTCACCTTCGGGCACTGGTGTGGCGGCGTCCGGAGTCGGCGTTTCCTCACCATTGCCCTCTCCCTCCATCATGGCGGCTAGTCTGGCTGCGCGTCCTTCCTTCTTGCGAGGTACAGGGGCTGAACAGGTAGTTAGCACACAGTTAAACAAACAACCAGATCAATAAAATAGCTTACCTCGTCCATTCTCCTGCACATAGAACCGTCTCAACAAGGCGACGGCTTCATCGCGACCCCAACCACCCTCAATCTCGTAGCCAGCCTCGATGTTCCCACCGTCTCCTCCACCAGGAGGGTATGAGACACCCAGAGTACCACTACCGTCGGGAAGCTGTGTTGGCTTTGGTGTTGGATGGGCGCTGGCAGTCTGTCCATCAGCACTGACGGGAAGAGAATTGGCGTGGATACTGAAGACACCACCGGTTCCACCAAATTTGTCGTTGACGGCACCAAAGTAGACCTTTTTGATGCCGAGTTGTCGCAAGAGAGAAGCACACATGACGCACGGCTCTACAGTGACGTACAGGATGCTCTCGCGGATGATAGATCTATCGACTCGCGCATCAGGGTGACACTTTTGTCCATAAGGGTACAAATGGCCCTTGGATCCGTCCTCGTTGCCCTCATCGTGAGGTCCCGAATCAACAGAAGAGGCATCAGAGGCTGCGATAGAAGCGTTGTCGGGTTTTGGCTTTAAGTGAGTAGTCCTGGGTCCGTCTTTACGTGGGTATGATAGCAAGGCGCCCAGGGCCATGAACTCGGCATGGCGGGTACCGTTTCGAGTAACATTGGTCGCATTCATGCCTCGGGCAATGACCTTTCCGTCATGAACAAGGACACAGCCTACAGGAGTCTCGTTGGTCCTGAGAGCGAGCCGGGCCTATAAAGATCGTGTCAGTGAATTGAGGGCGATGCATATGGAAGACAATCAGCCCCAACAAAGAAGGCTAAGTTGGCCGAAGTGCTTTTGCGAATGTCCAAGACTCACCATATCAAGAGCTGCTTCGGTGAATCGCATGTGCATCGCTCGCTCAGCTATCACAGCAGGGTCTGTGAAGATCGGCGCAGCAGGAACAGTGGGAGCGGCTGGCTTGAGAGGTGTCGAGACAGCATTGTCTCCCTCGAGGCGCAGACGAGAGAGCGTCTCAGATAGCTCGTTCGCATTGGGTGGCTGGTTCTCTTTATCGAGATCCCCATTTAGCATGCGCTGCTTTTGAGGAGATGCCATGTCGTCGGTAGCAGCAGGTGTCTCAGTGGTTGTGAGGTTGGCTTGTTGATGGTGATGGTCAGTCCTTGTAGTTGAGTCTTGGCCTTTCGCGGGGGATGTAGATGGTGAAGATTCTGTGTTGTTGTTGTTCAGGTTGCTTTCCTTCCTTTGGTTGTCGGTTTCGTTGCTGGCATTGCCCCTGCCTGTTTGATCGGTGTCGCTGGCAGTGGCACTGGCACTGTCACCTTCAGCTGGCATCACCCGGCCAAAGAGACGGCGGATGGCCTTTGCACCTGCCTTCTTGGCAGGTGAAAGGCCAAGTGACTTTAGAACTCCCATGTTTGCTTTGTCCTTTCAGCGTCTGTATGCCTTCAATCGCGCAAATCCTCCCAGTTCAGTTCGTCTCTTTCTCAGCAACAAGTCTTCACTTGCGCTCCTTGTTCAAGGCCGTTATTTCCCTCTCCTCTGCTAACAAAGTCCCTCTCTTTCTTTTCTTCCTTTCTCTTCAAATACTCGTCCTTTGCTATTCTCAAGCAACAAGCACCGAATCCCTTTGACCTCAATTGGGATACGCGCCTTTGTTGTATTGTCAACCCGGACAATGGATAATAATAATCCGGCAAGGCTTTCTTTGTGTAGGACAAGGGATAAACCAATACAAATACCCCAAATCAAGGCTTGAAACTGGTTACTACTTCCAACTCGTCGCTTGTCGCAATCACTAGACTACGAGTGCAGTGTACCAAGCACGCAAATAACGCTCCGGGGCTGGCCTTTTCAGGAACTCCTCCGGCCTCTTCCCAAGTTCAAGACTTGTCCACTTGATCCAGGCGAAATAGAACAAAGAATTTGGCGTGTCTTCTACTCATCAACGCTGAGATGAGATTCCGCTACCACACTCAAAAACGCGACAGGCGGCTTCGTAGGCGTGGTCAAGAAGGGATCAAATTGGCGCCGGATTTTGTCGCCAAATAGCGCAAAATATGAGTAAAAATGAAATAAATGGAAAACGGCTCAGACTTTGACTACAAATGGTCGTGTAGAGTCGCTAGAGCCTCCAAAAAGTAATAGAAGAGTTCAAGATGCGCATGTCCTACTTTAATCTGAAAGAAGATTTCATATCTGCTCCCATCGGCGCTAAGCCTAATTTAGGACACCGTCTGTAACGGATGCTCCATTCTGACTTTCACCTCCCCGTATGACTGTAACCTGAACTTAACGGTAATACCACAAGCGACGAAACCGTATTGCAATCACGAACGGGTGTTTACGCCCACAACACGGGGACAGTGGTGACACTGCCAGACGGAAATAATCAAGACTCTACCAAGCTTTAAGTAAAATATCATAAAATAAATCAGGCACTTAGTTAATTATTGGCCTAAAACATTGTTATGGTAACTCATCCTAAAGTTAGAAAGGCGTCCCGATTATTTGCTGGACTGGACAAAGACACATCACAAGGTCAAAGGCTGCCATGTTTAATTATTACACGGCCTTGGAGGCCAGTTCAATTGTTTTTGGGCTCGATGCTCGCTCTATAGCAACAGCCGTACCCTGTCCAGACCAGCGCAACAGCGCAGTCATTCGCTTCCCATGTTAAAATACAAACAAAACAAATAAAAAAGTGTGCAAGTCCTCTGATGGTCTAAGCCGTGTACTGCACATCCAACTCCATCTATTCCGTCTAGTATGCGACAGGGCAGCGTCTACACTGCAATGAGACTTCTGCTCATTGAGACCATTCGACTGACTGACTTCTTGCCGCGCAATGTATTGCTCTGCCACCTGTCGACATTCCCTGCTATGCTGGATATAAGTCCACCATTGGACATACCCTGGCTTTTCGCAAGGGAACGCGTTCGCTTCTCTGAAGATCTGCGATTGGCAGCAAACTGCTCAGAGATGTATGGCCACACGGTCAAGGCAATCAACATTGCAGCAATGGGTGCAAGAACTCCCATACTTGGCTGGCGGTACATAGATGCCAGACCAATTGCAACAGGAGCAATTGCAACGGGCGCGGGGGATCGTTGAGGTATATTGTCTCCCGCCACATTGTGATACTCGGCATCCCGAGATCCTGATTGTGTCATTGCGACTGCGCCTGCAGTCTCGGTTAACTGAGAACCTGGTTGCGTCGTCACATTGTGATTCTCGGGTTGCTGAGAACCTGGTTGTGTCATCACGATCACATTCTCGACCTGTCGAGAGCCTGGTTGTGTCGTTGCAACTGTAGTCTCCGTTGATCGAGAACCTGGTTGCGTTGTCACGTTGTGATTCTCTGCATCCTGAGATACTGATTGTGTCGTTGCGACCGTAGTCTGGATCTGCTGACAGCCTTCTGGTGTCGTTGGTGTAGTTACTCCGCGGGTCTCGATAGTACCACGCCTAATTGTCGCCTTTTCCAAAGTTAGTCGCCATTCCAAAAGGAGTGGTTTCATGCATGAGACACGTACGTTGATATTCGTAGACAGCTCTGTATCCACGGAGGAGGATTGAGGATCGGAGATGAAAACCGATGAGTCCTGGTGTGACCACACACCCGTGCTCAGAAGATCTGATCCAAGATCAGTCGATGACGGACTAGCGTAATACTCTAAGCCAGCTCCAGGATCGCGGTACACTTCTTCGCGATGAAGCTGGCCAAGAGTAAAGAGTTGTTGAGGCGCGGAACGAGAAGCCGCTGATTGCGATCCAAAGAGATCTCCAGTCAACTCGCCGCCAGTCAGTTCGCCGCCATGTAGGTCGCCGCCACTACTGTCTGAGCCACCGAAGGACTCGTTCGGTGGTAGCGGGTTCGGTGCTGGTGACCTAGGCTGACTAACCGACTGCTTAGACACTTCAATCGGGACCATGCGCTCATCTTCCGAGAAGGATGACTCGGGAGAGTACAGGTTGAAGTCGACATAGTCGTGAATGCCCTCGGTTTGGTTGAATGGCAGGTATGTCGCAGAAACCGCTAGGTCTGCAATCTCTGTATTCGTGGCGCCACGACGACGGCGTAGATCCGTTTCTGGTGTCGCTGGCTTTGCAGAGAACTCCGACAGAGAGGAGGAGGATTGCGGTGAGAAGTAGCCCTCGGGGTCGTTGAAGAAGTCGTAGCTGTCATCCACAACAGGGTACTGGATGAACTGCTCCCACTCGTTTCCAGGCTCTACCGAGGCGGCAAGGCTGTCGAGGTCGGCCGAGAAGTCTTGCTCAGGGAATGCCAATTGAGCAGCAAAAGCATCCTGAACAACGACAGGAGCAACCTTTGCTTCAGGAGCTACTGTCTTTGTCTTCTTGGTAACCTTGGCAGGCTGAGCCGGAGTGCTGGAAACGCCCCGCTTCTTGTGGCTGGGGTCGCAGCGGATCTTCTTCTTCTTGCAGCTGTCGCAAGCCTTGATGATTCGCATGAGGTGGGCGTGGTCTCGCTGCTCCTTTGTCTTGGATCCTCGGGAGGCAGAGTTGGTCACATCGCGTCCATCTTTGGTCATGATCTTCATTCCAGGGAGGTTTGAGAAATCAGCGGGCTGGTGGCTCGAGGTAGACTTGGGAGAAGAACGACGAGAAGAGGTACCGGTGTTGACCTGGCTCCAGTCCCAGTTAGACATCACAGGGCTGGCGTTGAATGAAGATCCATAGCCAGAGTCCTGGAGAGGGCTAGCGGTGGCAGGAGACTCGACAGGGGTGGAGAGCGTGTAAACCGGGTAGAACTTGAAGGTCTGTCCAGTCAGGTGCGCATACTCGAAGAAGTCAAGGGTGATGCTGGCACGCTTCTCCTGGAGAGAAGCAGGTCCAGGGATGAAGGCGTTTACAAGCTCATCGAGCTCACGGGTTCCGATGGCAGGGAAGAACTGGAGCTGAGCGCCAAGAGTGGGCTGGAAAACGGAGAATCCTTGGGGGAGTGTCGAATTAGTCGCCATGATAAACTCACAATTTCCGTGCGAGTTAACTTGGTAAGGCTGAATTTTGACGAGAGGAACGGGGTATTGGAGCTGCGGTGCACTCTCCAAATCCGTTATCCAGGTAAGCTGCGGGAGGTCACGTCGGTATGCTAGATACGACTCTGTTAGGCGATCAATGCACAAGTGCGACAGAGTCGGATAGTTGCTTACTCCGACCTGCTTACTATCACGTGAAGTGTTTGTGGTGTACTGTTACTAAGGCGTAAAGAGTCCAAACTGAACTATGGTGTTTTGAGGTCGCTTGAAATTGGGCGTGAAAACGAGCAACAGGAAGACTGCGCCAAGAGGGATGCGTAGAGTCTTGTTGCGGCGACGCGGACCAGGCTGAGCTGGAGAGGAATGGGGAGATAGGCGGAGCCTTGAGGTACCGAACTTGTCGCCAGTTTCGTTGCGATGTCCTTCCTTGTTAAAGATGGAAGAGGAGATGTTACGATACAAGAAAGACTTGATCGAACAAATAATTAGTCGTGATAGTAACGAGAAGGAGTAAGAACAGGAGAAAACGCCTGAGGCCACGGGGAGGGCTTGTCAAAGGTATTTCACTGCCAGGTTGAAGCTGAACTTGGCCTAGGATTCGCTGGAAACATGGCGCAGCAGGTGGGAGGAGATTGAGTCTTTCGGCGTGCTCGAAAAGGTAAAGCGTCGCAAGGCAGAGTGACCCATAACAACCAATCACAAAGCCTGATTATGACAAGATCCGCCTAGTTTACGGTTCCTATTGGCGTGTCAGCCCCACCATCTGCACCATCAAAGCTAGGACTTCGGCGAGGGAATAGCGTTTTGGTTGGTCAATGCTCTAAGCCTGCATGCGAGGATGAGTCAACTTCCGCAACCCCAGGTTTGATGGTCGTTCGACCCTTCATCCACCTTTTTCCGACAAGTTACGTTACGCTTCCAGTCGGAGGCCGTAGCATGGCTCAGCAAGCCCCGAATGGGGATCTCGTATCGTTTCAAGACGTCTCAAGGATCATCGATCGACTATGATAGCACAAAATCATATCATCACTGTTCTAGCAAAACCACTTTAGTTATGACTCTTCTTTTCTCCATACCATGTTATTCTGTCCCTCCATAAAGAACTCTGTCTCGCAAAGTAGAAGTAAAGGTTAAAGTAACCAGCGCGCAGGTTGAGTCAAATCCCCGATTGTATCTTCGTCAAACTTTTGTAGAAAGCCAATCGTAGACCGACAGCCCTAATCCTTCAGAACTGTTGACAGGCATCGTATCGTGGGCAAACACATGATGAACACCAAGAAAGTTGTCCGAATTAATGAGAGAAAATGAGATGGGGCATCGAGCCTCTTATATATTGCAGTGGATACCAACAGCCCGTACGCCTTGGCATCGTTGTTTGGGCATTACCGAGTAAGCAAATGGGTCTATTCCCAGGATCCACACCCTGCACCCATCCTTCGAACGCTGGTTCACGACTCCAAAACCCAATATCGACCGGCGTGAAGCACGCCGAGAAACAAAACAAGGGGAAATGTGGGGGTCAACACCATCTCGAATAATTACTCATTCTGAGTATGCTCTTGGGCATCCAAATAGGAAGTCAACATGACCAAGCGCCAGCACCAAGTCCACCTCGGCTGTACTTCCTGCAACCCCATATTCGGCTTCCCATGAATGCTGATAAATCATCACAACCTAAAAAATCTGGCGCCGACATGACTCTGTCGGCAAGTGGCAGAGACCAAGCGTAGATCCACTGCTCTTGTTTTCGCTTGCCGTCACACGCACAACTGAAGTGTCAGGTGTTATTCCACCGAGTGCATTGTCTGCACAACTGAGGATAGAGAGCAGTGAATTTCACCAGGCAGTGTACCCAAAGAAGCAGTGGGTTAGGTTTATCGGTGATTTAAACTGGCTTGTACAGGTGCTTGGCGTCCCATCCTTGATCCTGCTTCGCGATCGTTCCAATACTGAGATTGCCATGCCGCTGACTCGGCGACTGTACGAGTTGGTCTCTTCCAAAGGCGGGAAACACCTGCTGCGACGGTCTATCCCAGACGACGTCCTTGGCAGGGTCGCTTGAGCCAAAATAGAAGTCATGATCTGTTTGAGGGCCTGTTGCTTTGGATGCAACAGACCCCGGACCTAAATGAGCAGACTGTTCGAACCACTTATTTGTTTCCTCATCGGTGCTCATACATAGCGACCTTCCTCGAGTTTTCGGCATTTGGTCGGGACATATTTAAACTATGCGAGTTTGAGCGCTGTTCTGATAAAGGATGGTAAATAACATACCCCAGCTTTGTGTGCGACAGTATACACATACGCCAAAATCTCATGAAAGCGATCTTCCCCTTCTCTCCTTTTGGAAGAGGACCACCATAACAAGGCTTCTTTCAAACGAGCAAGACGCTCCGCTTTTTCAGTTGCTTACTGGTAGGCAATTGCAAGCCCCTTGCGACGTGAATGATACTGCCATAAATTGGTGATGAAGTTCAATCACCGTCGAGATGTCTCTTTCGAAGGCCTCGTCATGCCAAGTAGATCCTCTGCATGTCTACTCCAAGGACCACCGTTCGCTCTAGCAAAACTCGGCAGCGCTGACTGTATTGCGTTGTTCCCAGGAGGAACCTGTTTTGGAGCCTTGGGAGCGATCCGGGATGGAGCCGCAGGCTCTAACTGAACCATGGTCTGGGGCGGCAACCCAGCCGCATCCTGTTTCCTGGCCGCTTTCCTACCTCGTGTTGCAGGATTAACGATGCGTGGTGGTTGCTTTTCTTGCGATTTGTTCTCACTCCCTGACTGCTGAGGTACTTCCGGCTGTTGTACGCCAGGCGTGCCATTTCTTGACGGCCTCCCTGGCTGTTGAGCTGCTTCTGGCTCTTGTACAACGGGCGTACTATTTCTTGATTGTTTTGATGAATCTTGAGCTCCGTCTGAATGCGATTCAGTTGTCGTATCGACACCACCCGGCTTTTCAGTCCCTGCTTGTCCGAAATGACCAGTGTTGAAGCCAGTAGTCGGGAAGTCGTCGTTAGGCATGACAAATCCAATAATTTCTCTGCTCTTCACACTTTTCCGTGACATCCTGGTGATCCGAGGACCAGAACTAGGCTTGGGTTCAGGCTTTCGATCAGGCTCGGAATCCGCGGACTCGTCCGCTTTTGCGTCGTCGAGCTTCGATGACGAATCGGATGCTATAACTTCCTCTTCATCATCACCCAATACAGCTTTGGCTGGCTTTGGTCGACTGCGACGGCTGGGGTTCGTTCGTCGGCGAGGTGGTGTCATGGAAGTCTCATCTCTGGGGATGCTGTCAATCGAGGCCACATCGTCATCCTGCGCTGCTTCATCTTCTAATCGTTTCGGAGGCTCAGGCTCCTTGGGCGAGGTTTCTTCTGATACGGCTGAATCATGATCGTTAACTTGTTGGGCTTCAGAATCTGGAACAGGAATGGGGGATTCCTTTGATGAGGCCGAATCTCGCCGTTTACCCGTCTTCTCAGGTAAAGTCGAGTCTGCCGCACCATCATCAACGACTTCGGGTTCTTCGGAAGCCAAAAGCGAACGAATGCCAGCCTGGGGTCTGGAGTGCACTTCACTGCCCGCCCCTGATGACGAGGGTGTCGATCTCCCCGTTGACTGTCCCCCTTGTTTATTTTGAGCCATCATGAGCAATCCACGTCGTTGTCTCGACCTAATGCGAAGCTCTGTCCTCGGTTCTTTGGGCGGAGGAGGCTTATCAGCATCAGTATTTGAGGCTGCAGCTGTATCTGCACTCAATGTCCGTTTAGTACCATGAGGTTCTGAAGGGGTATTCGCTTTTTCCTTTCTTGTCGATTTCGAGGTAGCGCTTTGAGGACGTGTTCGGGTAGTTTTTGGGGGTGGTCTTGCTTCTTCTGCATCTTCATCATCACCATCATCATCAATCTGTATTGGTTCTTCCATGGCCTCCTCGGCCGCCTGCTGTGCAGGCTTCTGAATTGGGAGAATAGCATCTTTCGTTGACTTCTTTGAGCGTGACGTACGAGGTCGCGATTCAGGCATTGGTATTTGGTGACTGGATGGGATGTCTTCACTTTGTGCCAGCCATTCCTCGAATGCCTGTTGATCAGCGTCTGCTGATTGTGGCTGGGGTTGATCTGGATCTGATGCCTCTGCCCTTTTGTTTACCGGCGAACGAGACTTGGGCGGTTGCTTTGTGTCGGATTCTTTAGTACGATGGGCAGTACGAGAGCTTTTCAGGGCGCCATCCCCACGATGCTTTGACGGTTCGGGTTCTTGGGTGAGGAGAGACACCACACTATCCTCTGTGGGTGGTGATCGATGTCTTGGTGGTTTTGCGACTGTCGCGCGATTCTTTGGCGCAGCTTCCCTCGGCCGAGAAGGTTCCCCGTTTCGATTGTGCTCATTCCCTGCCAGTAGCTCCCTCAGAGATGCTCGTTGTGTGAGAGTGCGACGAGGTACCGTCTGGTGAGGAGGGTTCGTCTCAACCTCTTCGGGATTAGAGGAGGGCGGTGGAGATTTTGACCTTCTGTCAGCACGATCTGATGCCCCGGATAGCCCAGCTCGTGAGCCGGTAGACGTGGTTTTAGGCACCGTCCTCCTATCCTGCAATGCTTGACTCCGGGCTGCCGGTATCGAGGACGAAAAAGGCGTAAGAGTCAATGTAGTCCCGAAAAGAGCTCGAGCATGTCCCATCTTGCTCGGGGGAGACTCTTCTCGCCTTTGCCTCTTAGATGGCCGTGCATCCTCCGAAGGTGAATCCTGTTGCTGACCAGGGCTCAAGGCCATCTTGCGCACTTCATACGGCGAGTGGGGAGAAATAGTGGCTCTTCCAATCCTGGAAGATCCTCCAACAAGATCAGTAAGGGGACGATGTCGAAGCTGAAAATGGGGGGCGTTCTGGTCGTTCCTTGGTGTGTGGGCGACTGCTGCACTTGGTCCCGGTGTCCGTGTCCCAGCATTCGTGCGCCGCTTTTCCACTTCCTTTGCACGTTTGTCCAACAACTCTGTCAGGTCTTGTTCGCGAGATCCGGTGCAATCCGAAACCTGGACGATAGCAGCGCCACGATCCAGCTCAAACTCATCACCAGGCTCAAGGTCGCCCCCTCCCTGCCAATGCGCATCACCGATAAAATGGCTGCGGTCATCGTAAACCATCACCCTCTTGTTGAAAGTATGGTATTTGAGAACGCCATCTTGCCATCGTTTCTGCTTTCTCTTGAGGTCGTGGGTGAAGAGGCAAATGAAATCCACCACGGTGGCGCTCGTGGGCACTGAGCTAGAAGTCATGACCCTTGGTAAAGAGCTGGGCGTGACGTTGCAAGCCCATCAAAGAGAACCCTTTTCAGCATTTCGAACAAGGCGCAAGTGTCTCGATTGTTCGGGAGCTCGTAAGCTCCATAAATCGACTTTGAGCGCTCACTAACACGATATGTTCAAGGCAAAACGCGTAAGGTTGGGTCGGACAGGATTGAGTGGCAGTCAAACGCGACGCCAGATCACGTGCATCATCAGTCCACTGAAAGTGCTTGCTGCCTAGACTGACAACGAGCCTACCCTAATGCTGCGGAATTTACATGACAATAAGGACCGGGATTGTGAGAATTAATCCGATGCTGAACCTCGCATTTTCTTTGCGCTATTTCCTAGCATGCCTGGGCTGTTGGAAAAGGTAGGCAAGCACTGTAAGTAGTGTTGTCGAGCTTGATTTAGCAGTGAAGCAATCCAGATTACAGCGGGTTCAGGCATTCAAGTTCTTTGCATCTGTCCAAGCGGCACAGCCCTCCACGGAGGTCACGATTAGAAGGTTGGACCAATCAAAGCATGCGAAACTGGCAGTACCTAAGTGTTCAGTAGTAATGCCACTCAATTGAAAGTCGATCTAGTACATCACAGTGACAGCTCCTTCGGCTTTGCTCTTAGCGAAGCCTCTGTAGCCTCCTTGTACGTGGGGTAGAGTGGATTGAGTGACCTACCTGGAGGGCTGTGCCGCTTGAAGCCCAGGATAATACAAACAAATCTATGGGGTTTATTAATCTCTTCAATCATCTCTCAAATGATGCCTGGCCATTTGTTCGAATAGAGGGACAATTGATATGATAGACCAATCAGTTTGCCCTATACTTATAGGGATACCAATATAATCACCAGAAGATAGCGACAGTAGGCGGTCACAGGAAAGTCCTTACAAATGATCTTTATTCTATGGGTATCATGTCTTTACAACACGTACGGTATCTTATTGTACCAGATGCAGCTAAATAACACGCTGAATGCCACCTAGGAGTAATGTCGAGCCGCACTGGGGCTCATCTCCAACCAACGCCTTTTGTAAAATGAAAGCCAAGCTAGCGATTGTGAATGCGGAAAACCATGCTCAATCTGGTTCCATATGCCATCCTGTCTCACCGTTCCAACGCCATCTTCTAAGTTATCAATAGGCTCCAAAATGAGATATGAATTTCTTCTAGCGGCTCATGTAGTCACTACCCCCGATTGATTCAAGGTCCATTGGGGTGACTGGGCCAGGGCTTCCAAGAGGGAGGAGTCTTGGTGACAAGGGTTTGTGGGAACCAGTCGCAGTGAATCGTGAATCACGAATCGGGAGAGAGTTGAGGGATATGCCGGGCTTGTCGCCAGACTTGGCCGAGCTACTGAGGAGCTCGCTGGCAGCCATGCTTGCTTGCGCAATCATATCGCGCTGATACTGTTGCAACTTGCGACGGAGCTCTGTCTCTGGGTTTGAATGACTGGTTGTGCGAGGGATTGCGTGGGAGTCAGGTCCAATATTAGATGACATAGTCCCGGCCAAGGGGGGCCGTAGGTTGGTTTGACTGCCATTTCTGTTCTCGTAATTGGACGGATAATACTTGCCCATAGGAAGCGGGTTGTCATGAAATCCTGGAGCAAGGTAGGAGGCGACGGGTGTGTTTGATTGAGACATGGCTGCACTTTGAGCTGGGTGTGAAGTGGGACGATCTCCGTAAATTGGTCCTGATTCTGAGATGAGTCGGCTCATCCGAGCGTCCGGATGATGCTGGAATGGATGTGGACGATGCACACGGCTGGTAGGATCCTCGTGGAGAGGGAAATATCCTCTATAGTTGCATTAGTTGACGGTCATTGCTTGTTGGGGAGGTTATCTTACCCAGGCAGGTCACCTCTACCCGACAATGGCTCAGGAGGCGTACGGCCGGGCGCAGAGGTAAAGCGCTTCAATTGAGGGAGATCAATAGCTATAGGCCGAGCGCGACTGCGGCTGCGAGGGGTTGAGGGAGCAGACGGAGTGCTAGGAGCAGATCGGACAATGTCATCTGATGTAGAAGGAAGATGTAAGTATAAAGGCTTGATGAAAGGCAGATGGTGGTTGAATGGCCAGTGATGGGGGTCGATGACAACGGGATCAAAAACAGGATAATGAGACATATCACGGGGATATAAGAGGTATTTGAATAGCCAAAGCCGGTAGTGCAGGCTCGTCACTCAACGGCCAACCCCGGGATGATGGGGCCGCTACCCCGCGATGGCTGGTTGAGTGTGGGGAGAGGCATCAGTAGCGCGATGCATGCTCATTCTTCCTCAGGGAATATTGACTCAAAACATAACCAAACGAGGTGGATAAGGGCGCATGACTGAGGGGAAAAGGTAAGGATAAGCGGGAATATGAGAGGTAGGATACGAAGAAAAATAGCGCGACAAGCGACCAAACAAATGGCTATCGCATAGTTGTGTTATGGATGGGGAAATGAAGATGGGAATCTCGAAAACGGGGGTGCGGGAGCCTCCCGAGACTTCATCCCGCCCCGCGCTTTACGCCATTCAATCACCGGATGCATCATTGGTTGCTTCGGGGTTTGAGGTGCGCTGGGATGCATCGCAGCGTGGGACGGCAGCGTCGTGGCGGCTCTTGAATGATTCGGAACCCTCCTTATTCCCGCTGGTTGCATTGCTCTCTTTGCAGAGCTGATTGATGGTGCACAAGTGTAGCTTGTGCCATGCGTCAGGGGTTCTGGGCCCGTTGAGGGGACTCGGTGGCGTTGAACCAGTTCGCAGAAGGGGTCGTGTCTCGCTTCGGAGGTTTTCAGACGATGCCGGCTGGCTGGTCCAGCGATGCCCGCCTCCGCTTTGGATCATCGGCCGGAGGATGGCCCCGACGTCCGGCCGCAACGAGTTTGGGAACACTCACTTGAGGGCAGGTGATGGAAGATCAATCAAGGAGAGGTGGGGTAGATGGGCAACGACGGGTCAAACGACTGGATATGCACCTATATGTTGCATTCCAATGATTCAGTATAATGCTTACCTGCGAAATAGGAAGTTCGAGAGCCGATATCCTCTCCATCAAAGAATCCATCTCGTCCTCGGCCTGGCCTCGAGGGCGGAAGCGTCGGGGTATTATGTCCGGACAGGTCGAAATCGCCGAGATCGTCAGAGCGAGGACTGTGAGGGGGGTTCGTGTTGGAAAAGTCGGAATTCGTGGACATGGTGCGCCCCGACATCGACGGTCGAAGCCGGGGCGACAAGTAAGGGGACTTGATGGATCTGGCGAAGCTGGCCATGTTGTCGCCGTCGTAAGTCGATATCTGACTCTTAAATCGATGTTCTTTCGGAGAATGGGGATTCGCCTGGCTGATCAAACAGCCCGAGTCGTGGAGCAAGCGCCAACGCCGGTGCATATATGAAGAGAAACCAGGAGTTCGAGTGGACAGGAATGAAGCTCGAGAGGGGAGGGCGGCAGTCGGAGGTTGATGATTTGCAGTGAGGGGCAGTCGGTGTCGCAAATGAACGGGACGGCCAAGAGAAGTGACTTTTGTATTGTATACGGAATGTCCGCGGAGAGTCGTGTGCGAGAGAGCTAAGTTATGATGGCGAACAACTGGAATTGAAGATTGTGACAGCGGCGTAAAGGTGTAAAAGGCAAAGAGAAGACTCTGGTGAGAAATGTATACCTTTTCAGGTAAAAAGCGAAGTGGCCGAGGGTAGGTTACTAAGAAAGGAAGATTGAAGGGATCCGAAACGGTTTTGTTATCGCAACGCAAGCGAGTGTGCTTGGGCTGGGTTGTCTGTCAGGTCTGATCTTGCCTCTCCCGTTGCATCCATCCCAACCACCAAAAAGTGGGAATTCCAGATACTATCCGCTAATCATATTAAGACCTTCAAGCGAGGAACGACGGGATGAGAGTCAAAAAAGTCCAGGTTCAGGGCAAAGCGAGCCTCTCTGGTGGATCTCTACGGCCTTCTACGGTGCCCTCTGCAGCGGGTTTCCGAGCCAAAACCCACTTTCAAGTACCACGTCAGGCTCGCGACATGCGGGAAGCACTTTGGCAGGTAACCGCTAGAGAAATTTGAAGTGACAAGCCTGCAGACGACCCTTGCTCTGTACCCTGTATCTTGCGGCATATACGTACAGACGCCAAGGCAATACATGCGGGACGACCCTGTGAGCCATGCAAAGCCACCACGCAAACAAAGAAACGAAGCGCGCTTATTGAGACCCAAGAGTCAGATGAAAGAGACGGTGGAAGACAAGAGACGAATGAAAATCATCGGACAACGTCCTGATGGCGCAACTGACTAGATTGTAGACTATGGTCCCTGAGATGTGCTGTAGGGAGCCTTTGAAGACCCTCCACAAGGGCCGTACTACCAGGCCTTCAATGACGACGTTTAGCGGTGCCTCTTCCGGCTCCGCGACGATAATATTCTGATTTCCAAGCCATGAGAGGCTAGGGCACTGACCGTCGTTTGTGGAGAGACAAAATTGTGCAAGTCTTGAAGAAATGTGATTATTAAAAACCGGGAACTTTTGATCGTATTTGCGCACGATTCCCATTTTTACATATTCACAATTTTACTTTCTCGTATCATTTCTTCCCGTGAACCATTGTCTCGTACTATCATAGCAGCTGTACTCCAAAACATTCAATACGAGCGGTCAAATGCTCCAGGATTCGTAAACATTCCCACGTGCTGTCCCCTTATCGTCTACTAAAACTTACCGCCTTCAAGGGTGATGATCAACATTGGATGGAGGATCTTTTTGTTGCAGCTGCCCAACGACTCTCCGCTGGAATGAACAAAGAGGCAGCACCAGCACATCCATGCACCGAAAACAAGCGGGCTTTAAGAAAACAGCCCCCACCTTTAGCTTCCATCAGGTATCTGATCAACGTCATGGCGTAAAAAAGAAGAGACTAGGCCCGCTCTTCGTTTTACACATGGAAAATCATCATCCCTTTAGAGCCCGAACGGGTCAAGACTGATATCACATCAAGGTCCGGAGCGGTAGGGCAGCCACTCAAAGGCCGGACCCTTGAAAAGACCCTTCTCCCTTTGAAAACCGTCATCGTCACCTCACTCGAGAATTCGAAGGGGCAAACTTGTCCGCGATCGACGGTTGGCCCCTCTTTGTTCAGTTTCCTGGTGTAATACATGCGCCCGGTGGTGCCATGTCGACATGTCGGCGCATTGTTATTCTTATGCTCTCTTGACCCTCAGGGTACGAGTTTATCTCGGGTATCGTTTGTCTTGGCGTAGACGGCGTTTGCAGCCGTTCAGTCCTTGGATTGGTAGCGAAATCTCACGATGATACAACACAACTTGCGGTCACCATTCATTGGTCTGATAAGTTTCACTCAAGTATTCGTTATTGAAGATCTAGACACCATCTCACAGTGTGTTGCACGCCTCACGGGAGGCTGCCGCAGGTGTTTGCAGTACGAAACTGTGATATTCTCAATTCAGTTGATAACGATAAAATTAAGTTCCGTGCTTATCGATGGTCCAGGAACAGGCCAATTTCTCGGAAAGGAAACAGAGCAAATAGTGATATCAAAGAGTTCATGTCCAGTTGTTCATCAAACCAGCAGCCCGACCAGCGGGCTTCCCCATTACCGTTGTCGGCTATCTTAATCGTGGATAACACTGTATGCAACCACACTTATCATCCTTCTCTTTCAAAGGGGGGTTAATATGCATGTCTGATGTAGATTAGACATGGGCGCGACCAGTGAAGCGAGATCGAGTGTCACGGTGCTTCCACCAGTAGCCCAGAGCTGCCAGTGTCGCAATGAGCCAGAGGAGGGCGCTGGCGAGGTCAACCCAAACAGCGTTCTTCATGCGTTTGACGCCTCCGTCGCCCTCAGCATCCTCATTGATGTACATCTGCAGGGTGTCACAACAAGTCAGCCAATGATGCCATCGATCGTCTACAGTAAGCACTTGGGAGATCCGTACCTTGCCAAAGACGCCAAAGAGGGCGATCCAGAGGACAAATAGAATAAAGTCCCATATCGCGACGAAGAAGCCTGCGATTCGAAGTACAAAGGGAATGAAGTAGAGCACACACGTCACGGCAGAGATGCTACCAACTACCACGGCGTAGACCTGCAGGTTGGCACTTGAGTCAGCACTTTACGTCTTCATGTGTAATTGCGCATCTTGGGCAAAGTCCACGCACCCATTTTGAGTCAGAGTATTTGCCCTCCTTGTTCGCGTGATGAATGTCGGTACCATACAGACCACATGTGGTCAGGGCAAGGGCGAAACAGAACAGGTGGATGACAGAAAACAGCACATAGCTGAGAGCGAAGTCTTTGATGCCCATGGCTGTAGTGTCGCGTTGGCGGTGTGGATTTGGGTGTATAGCGGTTCGCACAGGTTAGATTGGCGAGATGAGGGTATCTTCGGGTCGTAGTGGGCCAACGATTAATGTATGGGTATCGTAGGTAAAAGGTGATTGAGGTTTGGTCGAGTACAAACGCGAAAGTTTGTCATGGACGTCACTTCTAAGTTTCGAGGTTGAGGGGCATGTACAAAAAGAACACCTTGGCAAAGGGTAGACCTGGCGGTCAATTAATAGCTAGGGGAAGCCTCTGCCGTCATTCCCAGGTCCAGAGCGAGATCGTCCCAAAAATTCAACGAAATTAATTCACCCTGGAAATTTGTCGTGATTCACCAGCATGACCTATGACGTAGTTCAAAGCAAGCTTGTTTTAGTCGCGCGTTGACCCCTGACGATGGATCCTGAACTGCTCTCGGACGGACTTGGGTTATCTTGCCTCCGTTTGATTACCGTCACTTACCCTGGATGATAATAGAGGATTTATGAATCATCAAAACTTGGCCGGCAACTTGGCCAACGACTCATGATTTCAGGACCTGAGTCACCTATATTATCGTTGTATGTGCTACTATTTTAATCAGGCGGTGTATTGGAAAAACTCACTATCGATGGAAGAACAGTTCTCGAGGTTCATGGTTGTGTTCAACTTTCCACTTTGGGCTTAATTAATAATGTCGGGTGATGAGAACGTCGTGTGTGTGCTTAAAGGTCACAACAAAAATGGGGTTGAAAAACATAACAGTTATAGACCACATACCCATGAGGAAATATGATGGATTATTATCCATGACATGTTTGATGCTATTATAGAGGTTGGTTCCGACACCTAGCGAAAGGATGAGATTGAACGTGGTCATGCGGCTTACCATGAAGGGGCAATGGAAGGGGAAGGCTCCTACAGCCTCATAAGAATAGCTTCTCGCCCTAAAATCGAGATATTTTTGTTACATGCTGACATATTGAAAATAGCTTCTCTAGGCAGGAATTTGACTTTTTGTGATATTGGAGTGAAGTTTTTGGAACAGAGGAATTTCCATTTGTACTTCACTAGTGTTCATGTTCCACCACTGTGGATAACTGGAAGCCTTAAGTAAGACGGCGTTATCCAACATGCGCAAAGCTTATTATCGATAGTGAACAAAACTTCCAAAATTGCGAAGTAAGATATGCTCAAGTTGGCATTTGTTCAGACTGAGTTGCGCATTAACTTTACTTAGTGAGGCCTTAACCCAGGCAACCTCTACTTCAATGGGGACCCTATCAGCCGTGATTGGCTATCGCGTGTGACTCCAGCAAGAGACTGCAGCAGCATAGCCCCCTCAGCCCAGCCCAGCAGAGCCGCATGTTGCATTTTGAGCCTCATCTAAGTTGAAAGAGCAGGAGGAAGCACGTCAAAATACCCAGCATGCGAGGCGATTTACGGGTGATTGATTATACGACGGAGTAGTAATTCCCCATCAGCCCTGGTTGCAGTAGCACGTGTATTGAGGCACAGTCTAGCACCAAACCTCGCCTCAGAGTAGAAGAGTACAGGCTCTTATGACTCTTTTACTCCACTACCGTTGCCTCGTTCTCAATACACAACAGAAATGTTACGGAATTGCATGGGATTCAGGAGGCCGGTGTTCCATAGGCCGGGCTATGCTTAATTGCCTCGGAGTAGTCTGTCAGGCATCCTTCATTTCATCCATCAACTCTGTCTCTCAGCCAAACAATTGTGACTACAAGTCATTGGTATTTTCGCTCACCCCGAAATAACTCCCTTTCAAGGAATAAATCATCGCAAAGATGTTATTAAGTCGCTGCCTTAGGGGCTCATATCCCCTGTGCTCACCGAGATTGGTCGTGTTTCCTGTTATTCTTAGTTAACAACAATGTAGTTTGAGGCCATGTAACTCACAACTCACGAGCCACTGGGACAAGAACGCCTTGAATAACCTTCGAAAGATGTATATATAGCTCAACGACTTCCATAGAGATCGATCTCATCACTCAACACCCATCCATCACAACAGCAACAACTCAGCTTCTCTTACCTCTACAGGTATATATCCACAGACACTCGCACTTATAAGCCTCAACTCAAACCACACAAACAACATCAAACATGGCCAACTACTCCTCGTGAGTTCAGCATTAACTCATATTATAATACAAGCTAATTATATCCAGCGCCGACAACACCTCCGCTGCCAACCGAGGCCAGCTTGTTAACTCCCAGTCTCTTTCCAAGTGGCAGTGTGTAAGTGCATCAAACTCATTCGAACACCTTCGACATAATACTAATTACCTCCAGTGCAACTGCAGCCAAGGATGGTTCAGCATGGCTAACAATCCTGCCTGCCCTGCGTGCCAGGTCCCCCGCTGCCGCGGTTGCGTTTATTGCTAAATTCGAGAGTTCCAGAACTCCGATGACACTTGACGCTGCTACGATATACGACTTGAACTAGCAACAAGACTGCCCTGTTTGCATCACGGCTGCAATCATCTAGAAGGAGGAGGATCAGATTGTTTAGAGTAGAAGGGCCTGTATTCTCAGAATTTCCTATGTCGCTAAAAACATAGAAGAATATAGATGGAGGAAGGCTCACGCTTAGATAGAATGTTTCGTCTTTTCATTTCGCAAATACACCACGCTCTTTAAACCCTATCTTCTCATACCCTTGCTCTGTATTGCTTGCTGCTGCTAGTAGGAACCAAGCTACAATAGCATCGACTAACTACTAAACTTGGGAGACCACATCGGTCGTTTTCATCCCGAATTGACCCAAACAGACATAAAGTGCCGTATCGTCCTATACAAACCACAAAAGTTCAGAATATAATCCTGACTTATACCCGCCCCGGTACCGAGGTATCAAGGATGACGCCCCACACTTCCGACCGCAACTCTGAACTCCGTGGTGGTGTCATGTCCGGCCTCTTCTCAAGGCAGCAAATCTACACATCTCTAGTATATACACTGTCTCACAACAACATATAATACAAGTTAGTCATGGCAAACCTCGGCCCCCCTTTCCACCCAATCTCCGGCCTCGCCAACTTCCGAGACCTCGGAGGCCGTCCTCTTCCCATCCCCTCCCGCCCCGGCCACACCATCAAGTCCGGCATCGTTTTCCGCTCAGCAGAGCCATCCCGCCTTACCAAAGACGGCGAAACGGCTCTGCAGGACCTCAAGATCTCACATGTCTATGATCTACGCTCCCGAACTGAAATTGAGCGCTACGCCTCAGGAGTCCGCGAGTGGCCCGGCGCTGAACGAGTCTTCACCCCAGTCTTCTTAGATGAGGATTACGGCCCGGAGGCTATTGCTTTGCGCTTTCAGAATTATACGGCTGAGGGAAGCGAGGGCTTTGTCGAGGCTTATCGAGGTATCTGGGAGACGGGAACGAACTCTATCAACACTATCCTCTCACACCTAGCCAAACCGGATCCATCACCTCTACTCATCCACTGCACGGCTGGTAAAGACAGAACAGGCGTTATCTGCGCATTCATCCTGTCGATCTGTGGTGTTGATGATCAGACAATCGCTCGGGAGTATAGCTTGACTGAAGTTGGACTTGGAGACTTTAGGGAGGAGCTCATGGCCGCTGTGATGAAGAGCCCCGAACTCAAAGAGAATCCCGAAGGTGCTAAACGATTGCTTGGAGCGAAGCCTGAGAACATGCTTGCTGCGCTGGAGGCACTCCGACAACAGCACGGCTCGGTAGAGGAGTATGTTGTTAAGAGCTGTGGGTTGTCAAAGGACGACCTTGAACAGATTCGGAAGAACTTGATTGTGCCTCACACAAGCATTCAGTCTTAATGGTAACCTTAGTATTAGTATATAGACCAATCCCTAGGGGACAACGACAGAGACAGAAGTTTGGGTACATAGCATTTGAGTACATCGGCAGTCAGTCAATTGCAGACTTTCTGTAAAGGATCAATAGCTAATGACAAATCACAAAATAAAAAAAGATGCAAACGCTGTTGTTCTTCTCTGGACGAGTATATGGTCCATGTCTAATTAGTACACGGCTTTATACATGGCGTTGGTATTCTTATTGTACAGTTGCGCCTCCCCATATCCCACATATATTTATACACTTCAAGGAACCGACGTAGGAATCTTGAC
Organism: Fusarium sp. MBC 119; assembly: GCA_030411635.1. Taxonomy (NCBI): domain Eukaryota; kingdom Fungi; phylum Ascomycota; class Sordariomycetes; order Hypocreales; family Nectriaceae; genus Fusarium; species Fusarium sp. MBC 119. The sequence continues at coordinate 160,609 of JAPERM010000272.1, read as the reverse complement.
CAATCCACGCTTGCGGTCCTCGAACGGCGCACCATATCTCCATCCAGTTCCCTTTCTTGATCGACCGTCACGGCCGACATCGTCCACGTTAATCTCCTTGAATCGGAACTCGTATCGGTCTGTCTTGATTCGCCTCGTCTTCTTCTCCTCGACCTCACGCTGTCTCATGAGCTTCTGAGCAACTCTGTCTTCCTCATCTTGGGTCGCCTGCTTGAACTTTCTCAAGCTCTCGTTGCGCGAGGCACCCTTGACAATATCCCGCTCCATCTTGATGAGCTCGGGCTGAGGCGATCGTTGATCGGCAGAGAGCATCTTGTCATGGAAGGCCTTGGCGGCATCTTCTCGTGTAAAGTGTCGGGATTCCGACACGGGTTCGAATAGTTGTTGCATGGTAAGGTTGTGTACGTGGATCTCGTTAATAGGCTCGTGCGGCACGTTATCTCCGCCTTCTTGGTAGGAGGTCTTGGGTAGCATATTCATGACGGCCTTGGCATAAGGTGTCGCTAATTGCTTGCCCTTGAGGTAGGTTAGCGTTGCCGTCAAACAAGGTAAAGCGACGCAAGCGTGATATGGGAGGATGCTATCAGAGTATATAAAAGTATAACCATGTATGTGTCTTCAAGACTAATCGAAAATTTTGTTTGGTCTCATCATATAGCAGGGCAGGGGATGGTGTATAGGTATTGGGAATGTACTCACTTCAGATACCCACTGCTTCTCAACCTCCTTTAACCGCACCACAGCGGCAACTCTCCTCACATCGATCTGCATCTCAGCAGACACCGCCTTGAGTGAGTCTCCCCTCGACATGACCTTCTCGTAGATGAGCTCTCGCGTGGCATCATCCAACACGGGCTGACTTCGGAACAAAGGATTCAGAGGGAAAGGTTGATCTTGGTGAGGACCGAGGTAGTTGGGACCCCTGCCAGGCTCAGCCATACCTCGAGCAGCGCCCGAGTTCAACCAATCGAACATCCTCATACGGCTCTTGCTCATCTTCTCGCGGCATGGTGTTGTCGAGAAGGTTCGGAGGAACGGGGAGGAGGTGTTCCTTGAGGAGAGGGAGACGGCGGCATCGAGGCCAGCCAGCGGCGTCGATGCGCCGCGTACTCGAGGAGGCATGATTACAGCAGCTTCAGATATCCTCTGACTATGTGCTGCATTACATGCGACCCAGGACCAATTGGTTAGAATTGGTTGGATGTCGATTCAGAAAGGCTGTGTGTTTGGAGGTGTAGATGTTGCATTGTCAAGCGTAGCAATTTTTCAGCCTTTCGGAAATTCTGATATTCCGTGCACCAGCCCCAGATGTCTTATTGACCCACCCAAATGGCCAATTCTACAAACAACGCGTAGAGGCAGCACCCATAGATTCTGTAATTCGTTATTCCACAAGCCGTGCTAAGGGGTCATTTACGGACTGAAAGACAAGATGGCTGCAACTAACTTCATATGTACTTTAGGTTGTATTATTAAAAACTCTGATCTGGCATTATAAACATTGGTATTCGTATGTATCTGTTACCTGCGCCATCATGCTTACAACCATTACACAACTCCCTTCTTGCCTAGCTCCCGACAACCGTATAATGCCCAACATTAACCCTATGATGAAAACTTTGTGTAGCAAGTAGATGGACCATCGAGCCAGCTGGGGTTTGCTGCTGTCTCAATAGGTTAAAGGTACCAAATCCGTGCTCTTCAATTCTTCCTCTCGCCCTTGATTAGGTCGTGATACCAATACCACTTATAACCCGTGCTATTAACTAGGCTTGGTCATCGAGAGACGGCTCTTCTTAGACTTAGCCTTGGCTGCTGCAGTTGCGGCAGCTTTCTTGGCCGCTTCATTCTCCTCAGCTTCCTGAGAGATCTCCTTCCACCTGCGCCAGCCGTCAAAGTCGATGAGGGCTTGCATGCAACCCCATTCCATGACCTTGCGCTCCAGCCAGACAAAGTTGACCGGCTATATTCTGGGTTAGTGATGCATATCAATCTGTTAATGTCGTAAGAAACATACCTTGGTCAGGAAGTCGTTGCAACCAGCGGCTAGAGCTTCGTGTCGGTCACTCTGCAATGAGCTGGCAGTTAAAGCCACGATGATGACAGGGCTCTTAAATAGAGCAGTATTTTCGAGGCGATCTTTTTCGTCGAGCTCATCGGGGTTCTCCTCTGTTACTGTGCCGTCGTTGGGAGATGATGAAAAGACACCAATCGAGTTGACTCGTTCTAATCTTCGAATCTCGCGGGTCGCATCGAGTCCGTTCATGACGGGAAGTTGAATATCCATCAGAACCAAATGGAAACCGCCACTCCTCCACTTCTTAACAGCATCCCGACCGTTCATGGCGGTTGACCATCGCACTTTGAGGCGCTTAACAAAGGCCTCCAAGAGCTTTAGGTTGATGGGGTTGTCTTCGACGATTAAGACGTTAATGGGAGGCACGCCACCATTGAGCATACCCGGTGGTAGGTTTGGATGTTCGGTCTTTTTGGTCTTCCTAGTTCTCACCGTGGGTCGAGGTGAGGCTGGTCTAATCGGAGGTGTCGCGACGCGTACTGCTGAAGGCTCTGGAGCGGGCGGGGTCGGTAACGGAGGGGCAGCGGGCGGCATACCAGGGGCATCTGAAGAGTTGGAATGAGTTCGTGAATGAGGTAGCCTCGGGTTGAAGTGTTGCGTACCATGGTTCACATGATTCGCGTGATTTGCGGCGGCCGCGGCGGCCAAAGAGACGGATGAGCCGTTAGCTATCAGCGTGGGTGATGATGTGTGGGTGCGGCCTAATCTGGGACGATCCGGACGGTCTCGATATGCGCGTGATCTACCAGGCGATGGGATAGGAGGAATATGCCCTGTTCCCAACACAGCAATCGAGTGCGGAGCTTGGGCATTAGCCTGCACCGGGACTGCCACAGGGAGATGTGGTGAACCGACAGCGCCAGGATGAGCAGCCACACTGGGAAAGTAGCCATCACTCGCCTCCGTAGGCCGACCTTCCTCACTGTAATAGACGTTGTAGGCTGGCACAACAGGACGTGGGGAAGCCTTGGGCGCACGTCGTGGGATATCGATTACAAGGGCTTCTTCGACGGACTGTCCACCTGGATAATAAGCATCTAGCGTCCGGCCCATAGGCTCCTCAGGGTTGAGAAGACGTTCTAGATGCTGATCTCGAGGTATAATACGGATGTTAATATCGGGAGAGTCGAAGCTTCGACCGAGTGAATTCGAATATTTGCGTAAAATCATATCGCGAACATCGTCGACGAGGTCATCTTCATTGACAGTAACGAGAGTTGGCGAGGCATGAGGTCGCTTGACCCAAATCTTGCGGGTCACCATGTTTGCGTTGATAGGCGGGTATGTACTGGGTTGTGTAATGCCAGGTTCATTCGTAGATGGGTTCGAAAGGAGGGTATTGATCAGAGTTGTCTGTCGATTCGAGAGCAAGCTCTGTCGTCTGGGCGGCGGGGCTGGTCGCGGTGTTGGCGAGCCAGGGATCGAAACAGCTCCTGACTGTGGAAGACCAGGAGATGGAGCGACAAATGTCGTCGAAGTCGCTGCCGCCAGGGGCGCAAAAACGGCAGACTTGGGAGAGTTGGGAGCTTGATCGAGACTCAACGGGTCGTCGTCATGGTGTCCAGCAAGCTCAGAACCAGCGTCCAAGTCGAATTTTGCGGTCGCTCTAGGGCGCGCAGTGGGAGACTCTGGTGGTGAGTCGTGCGCGTTCTCGTGTATACGGCCTAGATTCGAGCTTGCCTGGCGTAGTCGCGATGGGGACGACTCGGATGGATTGAGGGAAGGGGAGAGCAACGGTGGAGGACGAGTTTGATGTTGTGGTGGGTGCAGATCGCTACCAGGCGGAGGCTGGTCGCTAGAGCTAGTGGCGGTTGTAGCAGGCTCATCGCCGAGGCTCTGCTGATCTATAGGCGGAGCCGGCTGTTTCAGCGCGTCGTTCGCGGTGTCGGGCGCTGTGGAATGGTCGGTAGCGGGTGGGACCGCGGCGGCTTCAGCGTCTGTTTCCGAGGACGTCTTTGCTGCCGAGTCCGAATTTGAATTTGAGTTTGAGTTTGCTGCTTCTGAAACCTCCCTAGAAATCTCGATTTTTGCAAAATCATCACTATCTTCTCGTTGTCGTTGCGAGCCATCAGGCGTCGCTGTCATGCCACGCCGGCTGCTAACGGTGCCCCTAGAATTACTGACGGCACGCCGAGACGAACGATCCCCATCTCCATGTTGGCGAGCTCGATCACGATCGCGATCCCATAAATGGCGGCTTCCGAACGACGACGCGGTATCTGTGGCACTCTTAGTTGACGAAGCTAGCGACCCAGCCGTCGAGTGTCGTCGTTTTGTGAATTTGGCTCGAAGGCGCGAAGCAATATCTGTAGCTCCCATTAGGACGACATGGGCTTCCTATGTTGGCAGGACGCGGCCGGGACGTGGAGTCGAACGAAGCTTGGAGGTGATGTAGCAGGGAGAGTAAGACAGTGACCCGACTGTTATAGGCTGTGACGAAGAAGAAATCGCGGGGAAGAAATAAACGAGACAAAAGAGAGGGACAAGATAAAAAAGATCAAATGAGTGAAGACAACGTAGGCAACTGGTGTGTACCCAGCTTGCAATATTAACGAAGAGCAAGGCTCCTCGAGCAGCGCAGGGTATTAAAACGAGGCTGCTGGGGATTAAAAAGGGGATAAAAAGACGAAGATCAAAGAGATGCCAGCCAAAATCAGAGAGAGGAATGAAGATGGCGTATCATGACACCACAGCAAGAAAGAAAAAAAGATGTTCAAGGGGTAGATCCGCCGTTGCAGTGTCGATGGGATGGGATCCCAAAGCTCCCCTCCCCTCGGATATCAACCAAGCTTTGGGCTCAGACTTCAGTATGATCGCGATGGCGCACTTGTTTGGCCTGGGTAATTTAAGCCGAGTCAGCGCTGCCCTGGAAGTTGTACAATGCACAGCTCATTGCACCCATTCAAAGGCCACCCGAGCGTCTCCATCAGACAGGGGTATCCAAGCCGGATTGATCTTAATTCCCGTCCATACGGATACTACTCTTTTGCCTCACCTGTCAAATGGTCTCAACGGTCACAGAGAATGGAATCCCCGTCGTTCGATTAACGGGGCGGGTTTTAAGGCGCCGTTATCAGTTGAATTCGTCCGCAAGGTCCATAAAGCGGCGTCTGCCAAGCGTCTAAAGGCGTTTGACCCCGTCCAGCGGACATCTTTGGCGTGAATCCACTTGTTTGGATTTGCTGTCACATATCATATTGCAACGCGTTCATTGCACCGTTGTGGTCCTCCGACATAATTCCCCAGCTTCGTTGTCAACAAGGTGATTGCTGAGCTATGCGTAAGACTGGGATTACATTGCCTTTCCATAGTGTTCTTTGATGTGACCTGTTATTTCAAGAGTTTAAGTTTTTTTTTTTTGTTGGTCTTGGTTGTATTCTTGTCGCAAATATCTTGACTGATACGTCAAATCCAAATTGGGTGAATGTGCTCGAACACATGCTTTTCGGCTGAAGGGCAACAAACGCACCAGACCCAAGTAAATGTAGCGTAAAACGTACCTACAAGCCGTATAAAACGGTACTTATTCTCCACATGATAACTCATCTTGAGTGGTAACGGTAATCTTGACTTCAAGATCTCTTCGGATGATGACGGGAGTGGGACCTTATTCCCGTAGCTCTAGCTAGGTAGGTACGTAAGGTAGCTGACATAATTCGCAACGCATTGTGTCGCAGCCAACCTACACCAATCTTTCTGTCGAGCATTAACCACTAGACACATTCACAACATTTCTCTATCCAGGACAGCAGGCAGGATAATCCAACAACATCACTGCTCACTACAAGCATATCTCTATGGCTCCTATATTACCTCCGGGCGAGCAACCGCCAGACAAGCCTGTCCCTCGCGGTGTCAAATCGCCAGCTCGTACCGCTCAAATCCAAGCGCAGAATCGACGGCGAGAGCATCTCGTTCGACATCCATCCTACTTTGACAACTTGGAGCACGAGCTCGCTGGTAAAGCCGCACAATTCGATCATCCCTGATTCTCAACCTGACTTTGCGCCCAGATCCCGTGCTTTATGAGCGCCTCGTGAAGAGGTTCCAGACAGCCTCGGAGCGCGAGGCCGAGGGCAAAGCAAAAGGCTATGGCAGGACCCTCGAAGCTGACCTGCAACGAGGAGAATCCAAGCTCTCGCGACTGAAAGAGGGTGATGGTGTAGAGACCTCAACTGGCGATCTTGAACATCCCTGGGAGAAACCAGCAGCTGATAAGGCACACGGTTTACTCCTGTGGCATGCATTTCTTGAAGAGCGGTTTGTTCATGGTCTAGACGAGGACTTTGACTACAAACCTGTCGATGCAGATGAAGACCTTGATACCATGCTCAAACGAGATGCTCAAGATGCCTGGTTTGACGATGAAGAACCGAGTTGGATTGACGATGATCAGCAGCCAGCGCCACGACAAGGCGAGACTGGCGTACAAGACTTTTAGGTCCATTTAACCTGGCCATCCCAGACCCTCTATCTCTTTTAGCCAACGAATTACATGCCCAAAACGACGATACCATCAATTGCCGCATTGCATTGTGGCCTACCCTGAAGTTAAACCATGCATCTTGACATGCCGGCATTTTACTGCATTTTGCCTAATTCGTGATGGATATCAGCATCCGTCAGGTACAGCCGTTATATCAGACAACATATGACAAACAAGACCAATTTTCACGATATTCTGGAAGAATAGCTCTGGAAACACTCCACCCCAGACGGATTGCTGTAACTATTCCCGCCGGCTCATCGAGCCGTCGTTCCGACACCATCAACCCACATTCTCCAGCTCCAAGCATGCGGTCCATACTTCGGCTCTTGACTTGATAAGTTGATGATCTAGTGTGGAACTCAGTCCGGGTAATTGAGTGGTCTGACTGGATAAATGACTTAGGATGAGCCTCAAGTCGGATTAACAACAAGTCAACGCGGGGTCAATTATCCATCGCATACAAGCTCTCATTCAAATATTAAAAGTCGGCCTTTCTCGACAACTGTCGGTCTTCAGCTTTAGCCAAACACAACATAACTCTCATACAACATTATCCATCATGCCACCTCTCATAACCAACATTTACACCGCCGACCCCTCAGCCCACGTCTTCAATGACAGGGTCTACATCTATCCTTCTCACGATCGTGAGACCACCATCAAATTCAACGACAATGGCGACCAGTATGACATGGCCGACTACCATGTCTTCAGCACCGACAGCCTCTCCCCACCCTGTGAGGTTACCGACCACGGCGTCGTCTTGAAGACAGAAGACGTCCCCTGGGTATCTAAGCAACTCTGGGCACCCGACGCTGCTGAGAAGAACGGCAAGTATTACCTATACTTCCCGGCACGGGATAAGCAGGGAATCTTCCGTATTGGCGTTGCAGTCGGTGATAAGCCTGAGGGACCGTTCACCCCGGATCCAGAGCCCATCAAGGGGAGCTACAGTATTGATCCTGCGAGCTTTGTGGACGATGACGGACAGGCGTATCTGTACTTTGGAGGCCTCTGGGGCGGGCAACTCCAATGCTACCAGAAGGGCAACGATATCTTTGATGCCGAGTGGCAAGGACCCAAGGAAGTCAGCGGCGAGGGCGTATTCGCTCAAGGACCAAGAGTAGCCAAACTCACAGACGACATGCACCAATTCGCAGACGAGGTCCAAGAACTGGAGATCCTCGACCCAGAGACGGGCAAGCCAATCTTGGGAGATGACCACGACAGACGCTTCTTCGAGGCTGCGTGGTTGCACAAGAGGAACGGCACGTATTACTTCTCCTACTCGACAGGCGACACGCACTTCCTCTGCTTCGCTACAGGTAAAAGTCCGCTTGGACCGTTCACTTATGGTGGACGTATTCTGGAGCCTGTGCTGGGATGGACGACGCATCATTCTATCGTTGAGTTCAAGGGCAAGACGTATCTCTTCTACCATGACTGCGAGTTGAGCAAGGGTGTGGATCATTTGAGATCTGTCAAGGCTAAAGAGATCTTTTATGACGACGAGGGCAAGATCATTACTACTAAGGCGGACTAGATACCAGAAAACTACCTGAAGTGTCACTCATGAGGGAACTTCTGCAATAGATGATGCAAACAAACTCCAATTATTATTACCAACTCATCTCGTCGTGAACCATGAGCAACCAAGTTATTATTATACATTCATGAACACACGACTTCCAGGCCCTCCCATATCATTAATCATCAGCACCACTCATACGACCCCGACGCGAAGTTTGTTCAGAGCCTCCTCATACCTCGCTGGGTTATGGTCAACCAGCATGCTCGTTCCGAACCTCAACTCCTTGAAGCGCTCCTCGACATCCTTTACATATTTAAGAACAATCCTTTGTGCCGGCTTGCCAATGTGATCCTCTTCAGGTAATAGGAACGCATCGCGCCTCAAAACCCGCTGTGTCTCTATGGTGAAGACTTCTCCTGGCGGTACAAGCTTTCGGTTCGTCATGCCAGCCCTCAAACCTTGCAAGACCGAATGCCCCCACTTGGACGTATCTCCAGAAGGAACTGAGGGCAATCCTCCATACCACTTATCTGCCACGCCAGTCTGGAAGGCTTGCCATATTCGCTGACGGATCTCTGCCTTGGCTTGTTGTTGGTCGTTCTTAAAAGCGAGTGCAACAGCCTGGAAGTCGTGTAGAACCCCCAAGGAGAGGTAGGGGACAATGTCGTTACCATGAACGATGGTGGTAATGAGACCACGAGTGCGCTTACGAAGAGATGCTGACATCGTGCTGGGAGGGCCGTACGCATAAACGTGAATAGGGCGCCTTGGTGGCAGCGACGAATGAACTGGAAGAAGACCGTCTGGCTGGTCATCACGGACCACTCTTTCTGGAGCATCAATAGCAGTCACAAAGCCGGTACCAGTTGGGTTAGGTTCAGCGAGCATGACTCCAAGCAGTGCTGTTACTGCGCCCCCCAGAGAGTGCCCGCAAAGAACAAGTCCGTAGTCTGGAAATTCGAGTAATGCTTCTCTAAGGGTTAGCAACACGCGCCTGTCACCGCCATACAGCAGCCGGCGAGCAGAAGCATGAACTCCTTTGTGCACCTTGTGGCCTCGACCACGCCAAGTCAAGACGTCGTAATCACAAGTCATGTCGGCCAAAACATCCTCAAAGCCTAGAGTCCCTCGACAAGCGAGTACAACTGCCTTGGCGTCATGATCCAGGGAGATGTAGTGTACTAGAGGTACGCCTGTTCCAGTCGAACCACTTGCGTCTGTTCCTCCCTGTGGATCAACGATGGAGGCCAAAAGAATGCTGTTGGTATCGGATTCAGTGTGATGGACAAAATGTCTGACATCAGTGTGAGTGCTATCCCAAGCTCTCAACAAGGGCATTTCCTTGGAGATACCCATGAACTTGAGAAATGCGGATCCGTACGACGCAGATGAGAATCGCATGTATCTTGTGATGTTGCGAAGAACATGTGCTTGAGGAAATATTCCGTTTACCGTACCATCACGTCGAAGGCCTCCAAGTGCATCTGAAGCAGTGTAAGCGCTCTTTTGGTGATAATAGGAGAGAACCACAGATGATTGAGAATCATTGGATGCCATGCTCCAAAGACTTGGACTTTTCCGGATGACTCTGCGGTGACTGACAGAAATTGGAGGGGGTGCAAGCAGACCATCCTGTTGAGCTTGTTGAGTCCAAGACGAATCGAAAGTTGGTCCGCTCAGGGATATATTAGGTGAATGGGTTGGTGTGGCATATCCTGAATGAATAGAGTATGTATCTGTCTGAGATACCATAGAGTCCCGGCGACGGTCGTGTACGGAAACATAACTTGTACGGGAAGAGTTACGAGGGATAAGCTCTGCCTTCTCGATGCGTTTTAGATCCATGGAAGAACGTGGACTATGCACGGGCCTGTTGCCAGACTTCGTGATAGTTGAGGCTCCTAGCCGTGGCTTCGGTTTGTTATCTGTTGGTGGCGATTCTTTGTTCCAGATATTCGATATTGACTGACTTCCTTCTCGAAGGACTTGTCTGAGGCCACTTCTCTTCTCAGTCGTTTGGCTGGAAGCAGTTGATGAATCGGACTTCCTCTTTGGCAAGACTCTTTTCGCAGTCGTAACTGTTTCTCGAGAGCCATTGGATTTGTTACGAGTGTGCGTAGAGCTGACGGGCGCCCGTGGCCTCTTCTGATTTGCTTCACGCTGTGGAATCCGAGGTTCTATCGGCGAGGATGGTGGCGAAGCGGAATCCGGCCGCGAGAACTTCCCCTTATCATCTCGTATTGCACTACTTCGGGGTTTCGCTGTCGCCTGCGAAGAAGTTCGAGATGGCTGGTCATTGGTGCTTTTGGCAAGCTTGGAACGCTGTGGCGGGGGTGATTTAACACCCGATGTCCTTGGTTTCTTGGGCACTTGAGGAGGCTGTTTGGCGGGAACCTGTGGGGGAGATTCGTCACTTAATACTTCGGTGACAGATGCTGGGATATCTTTGGATCCTTGAAAGGAGATATCACCAGTCCTGGATCTTTCAAGCTTGTATACCACACGGTAGCTCGAGGCTTCGGTGGGTTCATTTATGATTTGACTAGAGCGATTGTTCGCTTGAGTTCGCACTCCCTTACTTTCAACAATTTCTGCGCCTGGTAGCAGGGGAAAAGGGAATGGACGAGGTCCATCGACATCGATAGTGACAGTTTGTGTTGAAGATACTGTGTTAGTGATGGAGACTGAGGTGTCGGGAGGGAGTTTCTTGACCATTTCATCCTTGAGTTGGTCAATAACTGCTTCCTCCTCTTCCATAGACGTTGACCGAGGAAGCACAATGGCTTCTGTTTGTAACTTATTCGGGCTGTTGTCTCGCGAAATGATTGACTTTGTGAAGACAGGGCTTCGAGAAACACGATCTTGAATATCGACCCTTTCGCCATCGTTCAAGACAACAACGTCCCAGATAATTTCTTCGCATTCTTGTCGGCGTTTTTCTTCGTCAACCATCTTCCATGACCATCTTTGTAGGTATGCCAAAGCGCCTAGACCAAGAACAAGGTCCGTAACACCGATCGAATCCCCGGGAAGGCCAGTGGCGGGATCGCGAAACTCCCGTCTGATTAATGTAACGATGCTTGCAATGGCCCGAGACGAATCCGTCGAACCAAAAATCTGATCGAGAGAGGATAGAAGTAGTTGCGAAAACCCGGAGGCCATGGAGAAAGTTGTGCTTGTTAAGTGAAAGCCTGCACTCGTCCAAAAGACTGCCTGGGACATGGCATGATGGAGATGCTCGAAACTCCGTTCAATGATAGATTCTGCTTCAGCGGTAGACAGATCACTTTGGGATCGTGAAAGGGTCTCCCTTCCTGCATGGCCCAAAACGGTTTCGACCATGCCACGGGCAAGTTCTAAGGAAGATAATGTGGTAACTTTTGCAGCGCTGAGGCCGTAAGAGCCGGCTCTGGAACTGAGACGAATAGCTAGACATGTTGATCGCGTCGCGAGACTAACAGCTTGTGCTACTGGCGAGGGGAGTAGAGTGCGGCCCGGTTGCGGAGGATGGTCCTCGGCGTTGGATATAATGCTTGAGCTATCCATGGCGAAGTGGTTGTCATTGAGGCTCGGTCGGAAGCACGCTGAGTTGCGGGAGGGAAGTGGAGTTTGGGTAATAGTCCCTATTAAAAGAGGTTTGCTCAGATCTCGGATTTGCACCCATGAAGGAAACAAAACAATTTGAAGGCCCGAGTGCTTCCGGCTCAATTTCGAGGTGGCGGTATGAGCCAAGTTTGTAGTGTAGAGTATTAAAGTAGCGTGGTGTTGCGTACCCCAACAAACGTTTGTATTGTAACGACGGTGGCCGCCTCGCCACGATCAACACCAATAGCATGGTCGGAATGTAAATATGAACGTGACAAAGGGACGGATGGCATGCCGCTGTGAGTTGGTTGGATAAACAAGGAACAAGACTCAGACAGCAGGCATGACGACGGGAGATGTGAAACAGATTTGCATGTGATCGCGTGAGAGAGAACGCTGTACCTGCTTTACAGCTTGGGAGCCTCATCCCTGGCAATTATAATCCTGATGGCACGGCCTTTAATTCCGCCTTAATTGCTATACTTCAAAATGGGATATAGCTTTACGTTGCAAGGTTGTCGCAATAGCCTCTTGAGCCAAGCTTTCCCATCTTTAACCTCGTCCGTAATCTATCTGACTGTACCAGGTATCATAACCTTGCGAAGCCACCAATTTCGGATGTCTAGAACACTCAATCTCTTGACGCGACCCTTCATGCCTCCACAGCGATAACAAGATTGCCAATACACATGGATAAACAATCAGCAATTAATATACAATCCAGGTCGCCGGTAGGGAGAGCCAAAACATCGGGATTGCGATGCCCGTTCATTACAGCCCAAGGAGAGACAGGGATCTCACATTCAGCTTCATATCTAAAGGGGAGAACTAAATTGAAGATCAAGAACCAAGACGCCTCTAAATCTGGTTTTGTCTCTACTTATATGAGCATGTGCTATGACCCTTGAGGCGGAGCGTCATCTAGAAGACAAGGGTTCTTGGCGATATCCGTTGCGGCTCAAGACCGTTGCTAGTAGTTCCTCAGAGTTCTGGAATTGGTTCACTCCTCAGCTTTCACAGCAGTTGGTGGTTTTAAGTTTGACAGCTGAAAGTCTGGATTATAAGGCCAAGGTTGCAGCTGTGAAAGACTTTTACAGCCTATCTTGAACATCCGCATAGAACTTATTTCTTCTCACTGAACAAGCAATGGATGGTCATCCTACTATTAGCACCATTCTTCTCACGCAAAGCACAATCATGGACCCTAACTGGAGACTCCTCTCTCAACCAATCACAAACCTCGGTTCCGTGGTCTAGTTGGTTATGGCATCTCGTTAACACCGAGAAGGTCCCCGGTTCGATCCCGGGCGGAACCACACTTTTTGCCTTTTGTGTTTTGGTTCACCTGGCCTCGGCGTGGCCTACGACTCGCTGACCCCTGGATGATGGATCATATCCCGATATAGAATATCCAGTGGGGCACTAACTTTAGGTACAAGCTCAGCTCAAGACTCCGCCCATCTGCTGGCTGAAACTGAAAAGACCAGCCTCCAGATCTGACATTAACAACCTCTGAACTTTCTCACGCATATACTTTTTGGCCTCAAGCTTCTCTTGCTTCGTTGCTCTTGACAATTGTTCTCTTTTTGTCCAACCTCTAGAATTCTTGTCTGAGACAGCGATAATTCTTGCGCCGCAACCCCTCGAAATCAACCCCGCCAAATCCCCCACCAAACCGACACCGCCATGGCTCAAGAAGGTATCTTCAGCGCCGACCTCCTCTCCTCCGAGGTCAAGGCCGCTCTGCCCGAGGGCTACACTCTGCGCGCTCTGCGCAAGTCCGACTTCGACAGCGGCTTCCTCGACTGTCTGCGCGTCTTGACCACCGTCGGTGATGTCACCGAGGCCGACTTTGCTAAGCAGTACGACAACATGGCCGCTGCTGGCAGCTACTACATCATTATCATTGAGGACACTTCGCGTGGAGATAAGCCTGTCGTCGGAACTGGCGCCCTTATTACTGAGCGCAAGTTGTAAGTCAATGCTCTTGACTCTCCCATAGACAACAATACTGACCAATTCTTCTTCAACAGCATCCACAGCCTTGGCGCCGTCGGCCACATCGAGGACATCGCCGTCGCAAAGGACCAGCAGGGCAAGAAGCTCGGTCTCCGAATCATCCAAGCGCTCGACCACATCGCCGAGCAGGTCGGCTGCTACAAGAGCATCCTCGACTGCAGCGAGGCCAACGAGGGCTTCTACGTCAAGTGCGGCTTCCGACGAGCTGGTCTCCAGATGGCCCACTACTACGAGGGCGGCAAGGGTAAATCCCAGTGATTTCTTTATATATACGATATCATGAAGTGTCTATGCATACCGCACTTGCGGGTATGCGCATACACATGTTTCTCTTTATCTCATCATTTATTATCTCGGTGCGTTGCACAGAGGCTGATGCGGTTTCGCATGGCGTAGGAAGCAAAATCTAAAGAGGATCCAATATCTAGGCTTAGAGGTTAGATCTGGTGACGGAAGAATATAGACAAGTTTTGCATTTGGTTCTTCTAAGCACATCAAGCGGTCTGTGTGAATGAGATCTTACTGTTTGGCAAGGAAATCTTGGAAGTGCCGCTGCATAGAATCTGTTGTGTAACACAAACCATCAGCTGAGTGAGGCTGCTTGTTCGGCTTCCGGCTTCTTCTAAGCATGCCTATAAACAATGAGGATAGAAAACGGACTTGGAGCTTTCTTCTATGAAATCTTTTAAAATCCCTAAGGCAACTCGAGCTTTCGACCATCTTCGTATATTCTGGTTTATTCTCGAAAGCAAATCGAGAGCTGCCGCCATGTTTGAGGAGCTCAACGCATCATTCATCAGACTGCGCATTGCTACCCTGCAATCAGTGTAAGTAAGCATGAATGCATCTAGAAGAATGCATGTTGACTGGACCATCCTAGTGTTCGGTCCAAGAACCCTTCGGCTTGCCATGTCGTTCGCCGTCATATCAAAAAAGTCACGATAATCACTGATCTAAAAGGCACGCCTCGACTAGCCAAACGAAGACTTGTTCGAGCACGTCGTTGACTGCTCATATCGACCGGATCTTAGGTTGGATTAAGGACCAAGGATATCATATTCTATTTTTATACTCGTTTCACCAGGATATTCGTTCAGTTGTACAGTTTACCGACCCATCCAGCCGCCATCGACAACCAACACATGTCCGCTCACATACCCACTGGCTTTACTCGCCAGATACACAGCTGTACCCTTAAAATCATCCGGCGAACCCCAGTTACCAGCGGGAATGCGCGAAGTGATACTAGCCAGACGTTCAGGGTTCGCTAGCAGAGCCTCGTTCATATCGGTGGCAATGTAGCCGGGTGCGATAGCGTTCACAGTGATGCCCTTGGAGGTCCACTCGTTGGCAAAACTCTTTGTAACTTGGCCGACAGCACCCTTGGATGCAGCATAGGCGGGAACGGTGAAACCACCTTGGAAAGTGAGGAGAGAGGCGAAGTTGATGATGCTGCCGCGGCGACCGGTTACTGGAGAGGGCTCGAGGTTGAGCATGTGGGCGCCGACATCGCGGCAGAGGGTGAAGACGGAGTTGAGGTTTACTTGGATGACCTAGAGCTCATTAGACGCATTCTGGGATAGAAAGAATTGTTCTCGTACCTCATTGAAGTCACTGTCGGGAAAAACTTCGCAAGGATGTCGTCGCTGAATACCGGCACAGTTGACCAAGATGCGAATCTTGTGGCCATCGGCAAGGACCTTGGGCACAAGCGCAGCGACAGATTCTTGTGACGATAGGTCGGCAGTGTAGATGGAAGCCTTTCGGCCCAGCTTCTCGATCGACTCTTTTGTGGATTGAGATGTAGTATCTCGCTATTTTCCCTGTCAGTTTTGCTTCTCGAAGTCATCATGAGACGTTGCGTACCTGGACTAGGATGATGTCGGCACCAGCCTCAGCAAGGCCAATTGCGACAGCCTGGCCGATACCACGTGTACCGCCGGTAATAAGAGCCGTCTGGCCCTCGAGGGAAAAGAATGAAGCAGCCATTGTGAATAAATTAGGAATACAGATTAACAGTGTCGTGGTCAATTGAGAGTGGTGTTTTCTTTTGTTCAACGAGGGGCAGTTCCGCCGTGGGGTATGACACTATTAATGATCGAGGGGAGCTCCTCCGCCAGGCTAAAATCGGAGTCAATTGGCTCCAGTTCTTTCTCGCGAGAATTGGGCCGAGTTAGACCAACCAAATGCAAGTAATGTAATGCAGCTCTATTTGTTGGTATACATACATCCGGTCTTTATTAGCTGCCGGAGAGAATGCCGATGGCCGAGTGTCGGTGATGGAAATCCCCGCAGAGGGGTGGCCCGACTGTATCATAGGTCGCTTATATGATCCTAGAACTTTAGTTTTTTGCTCTTATATCTACTGAAACGGTGATTTATGCAATCAGAAGCACTTTGAAAGAACGAAGACTCATTGAGAATGAGCAGAACTGGTTGCTTTCCTAATTTGTTTCTTTAACAAACCGGACAACATTTCCTCTCTCGGCTGCCCACCACCTACCGGTATTCTCCAACGTCTCCAACCCAGTGGAGCGACAAGTCTAACGCCTCTAGCGCTTCACCCCGCGGGATAGACTACCTTACGGCTCAGTGGGGGAGGGTCTTCATCAGTCCCGAGCGTAAGATGGCTGGCCAACCAGGACGCTCACAGGTCATAGTCAAGGTACCAGTAAAGTAAATGCTCCCACTACGGATAAAGAATTGTCAGGTTTCCTTTCGCTGTCATGGGGGCATGTGGACGTCATGGGACGTCGCGGGGCAGGCCATGCAACTATCGTGGGGCGGCTTTTCCGAGGTCATCTCGGCCCTCTCTCCGCGATGTTGTTTTTAGCCCAGTTGAGGTATTGGTACGGGCCAATTCTACCCTTGGCAGAGTGAGCTTCAAGTGTGAGCTCCTCTGATCCAATATTTGTTCGATATCGGCCCCTTCTTCATGACCCGGGCCCGCCTTTTACTAACCCACATCTCACTCTCACCTTCATCCGTGATTCTCCAATAACTTTCTGCATTTCTTATTACTTTTTGAACATCATTTTCTCAATAATTGTTGGTAGAAGTTGCCAATTGATCGACAATTGCTTTCTCGTTATCCTCATACCTACTCTGCCACCGCCTTCTCTCTCATCTCTTCATCATGGCAACTGAGCGTGTCAAGGCCTCTGTTCTCCACGGCGCAAAGGATCTCCGCTTGGTGAGTACCGGTTCTCCAAGAGACTCTCAACTCATGATGGTAGACTAACAATACGAACAGGAAGAGCGTGAGCTTCCTAAGCCCGCCAGTAACGAAGTCCAGGTCGCCGTCCAGTCCACAGGTCTCTGCGGCTCCGATCTTCACTACTACAACCACTTCCGCAACGGCGACATTATCGTTCGCGAGCCTCTCACTCTCGGTCATGAGTCCGCCGGCACAGTCGTTTCTGTCGGTTCAGAAGTCACACATCTCAAGCCCGGCGACCATGTCGCTCTCGAGGTCGGTCTGCCTTGTGAGGCCTGTGAGCTCTGTGGTGAGGGCCGTTACAATATCTGCCGAGGAATGAAGTTCCGCAGCTCAGCCAAGGCAAACCCTCATGCCCAGGGAACACTTCAGGAGAGAATTAACCACCCTGCCAAGTGGTGCCACAAGTAAGACATTCGATGCTTCGGAAAAGCAAGAAAATGTGCTAACGAGGACCTAGGATGCCCGAACATGTCACCCTCGACCTCGGCGCTCTTGTAGAGCCTCTATCAGTCGCCATGCATGCCCGAGATCGCGCTGCTCTCCCTAAGGGCTCGACAGTTCTCGTTCTCGGTGCTGGAGCTGTCGGTCTGCTCGCAGCCGCTGTCGCCAAGGCCGATCAGGCCAAGACCGTCATCATTGCCGATATCCTTAAGGACCGTCTCGACTTTGCTACTGCCAACGGTTTCGCCGATGCCTCTGTAGTCGTCCCCATGGAGCGCCCGCAGACCATTGAGGACAAGCTCACCTTTGCTCAGAAGGTGGCTGCTTTGGTTAAGGAGACCAAGGTCAACGGAGAGGCTGTTGGAGAGGTCACAGCTGTTTACGAGTGCACCGGTGTCGAGACGTGTGTGCAAACTGCTATCTATGCTACCAAGCCTGGAGGCAAGGTCATGATTATCGGTATGGGCACTCCCGTTCTCACCATTCCTATCTCAGCGGCCGCCCTTCGCGAAGTCGACATCGTGGGTGTCTTCCGCTACGCAAACACATACAAGGAGATCATCGAGCTACTTGCCAATCCTCCCGCCAACATGCCTGATGTTAGCCGTCTGGTCACTCAAAGATACAACGGCATGGAAAAGATTGAAGATGCTTTCCAGATGGCCGGCAAGGTGCGGGATGACCAAGGCAACCTTGTTATCAAGGTCGTGGTGGACTTTGCCGAGAAATGACTGCATGGCAGATTGTAGATTTATAAAGATTGGATGAGTTTTACGAATGGGCGTGTTTTATGAATGGGGTAAAAGGCGAATGTGTTGTGGTGTCTTAGGCATAATAGATACCTAGTCTGCTATAAAAATGACGATGTACTTGATCAGTTTCTCACTATATGTTCCCATCTTGACTGCATATTTTCTGCTAAGTGCATGAAGACCTCCGTGAATGATGTATAGTCCAGAGATGAGTATAGTCTGTCTGTAAGAGATGTTTTGTCGACTTCTGGGATTTCTCAATGGCCTGAGGCTTCCAACATATGCGATCCAACCAAGAAATCACCGAATTACTTCATGTTCTCGAACGTGGACAGCGCCAGTGTACAGCTCCGAACTTCGCTTCTATACCTCTTAAGTGGTCCGATTTAGGAGCTTTCCCCGCGTGGAGTATTTCACGACCAAGGTTGTAGATCTCTGGTAAGGCATCATGAGTCTCAAAGCCAAGGCGTCATTTCACTGGTACGTGCCCAAACCAAATATTTCATGAGTTTTTACTTTTTGTATTTACGAAGCTTATCTAGAGCCTCTTCTATTATATAGATGCACTATGATTTAAATGCCGCTTTTTACTTTTCTCATGATCTCATTCCTTTATCCATTTATAGCCGTCCTTTGATTCACGACTTGTCGGGGAAGCCAAAGTCGATACCGAAGGGAGGGTAGACGTATCGCTTCAGCTCACCCTTCTTGGTAAGGTCGTCCGAGTAGTCGTTGAGAGCCTTCATGTCCTCTTCATCGAGCTCGACGATGGTCTTGTTGGCAATAATGCGCTCGGGGGTAACGGACTTGGCAAGAACGGTGCTGCCGCGGGCGACTGGATCATATGTCAGTTGTAAGACTCAAGGTAAATAGGAGAGGTGTAGGGCGTACCATGATAGCTGAGCAGAACGGTAGAGGCAGAGACACCCCTCTTCTCAGCAATCTTGACAACGGGCTCAGCGGTCATGAGGGGACCACCAGTGCTGCCCAGAGGGCTGTAGGCCTCGATGTGAATACCCTTCTCCTTGCAGAAGTCGACAATCTCCTGCTGAGGAAGACTGGGGTGGTTCTCAATCTGGTTGACGGCGGGGATGATGGTGGCGTGAGGCAGAAGCTCCTCAAGGTATCTCTTGCTGTACTGTAGAAGTGGGTGTTAGTTATGCTCTGGTGGCCTGACTGCGAGTTAACTTACGTTGGAAACACCGACACCCCTGGTCTTGCCGGTAGCGGGGAGCTTCTCCATGAGCTTCCAGCCATCGACGTGGTTGTAGTCTCGGATGACGTCTCGAGAACCGTCGGGCTTCTTGGGGAACTTGTCGTCGTTACCGTCAGGGTTGAGGAGAAGAGGCCAGTGCTAGCAGTATTTAGCATTCAAGGTCTGGATTTATCCGTTATGGGCCTCAACTTACCACCAAGAAAAGGTCAACATAGTCGAGGCCAAGGGCCTTCAAGCTCTTATCGAGAGCCAGCTCGGGACGGGTGTTGTAGGTGGCCCAGACCTTGGTGACAACAAAGATGTCCTCACGCTTAACACCAGCCTCAAAAGCAGCCTTGATGCCAGCGCCAACTTCCTCCTCGTTTCCGTAGCAGTAGGCACCGTCGACCATCTTGTAGCCATTCTTGAGAGCGTGTGCGACGGCCTTCTCGACCTGGCCGGCGGGGGACTGCCAAGTACCTGGAGGATCAAAAGTCAGTCAATTGAGCTTCTTTTAACTTGAAACATGGGAGAATGACGCACCGAGACCAACGGCAGGAATTTCCTGGCCGGTGTTGAGCTTGAAGGTAGTAGGAGGAGCCATTGTGTGAATCTTGTAAGAGAGTGGGGGTTGTGGTGAGTTGAAGGATGAAGAGAGAGATCTAGACCAAAGCAAAGAACAAGAACAAGCTCGTACAGAAGCGGGAGACCTCGAGATTATAAACCGCGACCACATCATGAACATTCCCGCCCCTCATACGTCAACTGCCTACAACTTTTACATTTATCCCACGGAAACTCATCCCGTCCCCCCAAACTACGCTCATCTTTGCGGGGTCAAGACCGTAGAACCCCGCCAAGTAACGCTAGGTAGGTCCCCGAGCTCCAGGTCATGGAGCATATTCAGGTTTGGGGTGTAGCTTTGACGCGAAACCGCTGATCGATGGAGATTTCTCGGGGTGGGGTTGGGCCGAGTCGCGCGCATGATGCTCTGTTGGTCCCATACAGAGTTGAGGCTAACCTGTAGAGTCGGGGAGAACCCCGGTCACCTGTGAACATGGTGCCCCCAAAGGTTAAAACGATGCTTCTAGATTCTTGAGAGAAGCCCGAGAAATAGATTCTACCGGGTGGTTCACCTAGACTTGTGTCAGCATAAGCAGGTGGGCTTCGAGTCTATTTTATACTGTTGCAAAATCTACGCCAAGTTGTAAGACTGAGATGAATCGGGCGTAACCAACGTACTGGCAGCTTGCGATACACCACTTTGACTTGCGTGGGGGTTCAACTTTGGCAGTTGACTGCCAACCCACGAGAAGGCAATGCACAGTCATGAACATCTTCTTCCTGGTCTTAATTGGTGGATACTTTGAATATTGTCACTCGATGCTTGACTGAGGATCTACTGATTCATTATTAATCCTGAAACCCCCAATATGAGCCTTCGACGAGAGTCTATCACCGAGACCCTATCCTCTATGTCGTTCTCGTCCGGTTCTAAGGAAAACGACACCAAAGTATACATACATACATATGAAAAAGAATTGCACCTGTTGGATAATATCCCATTACAACAAAAGATGTGCCATAACTCCCCATCCACTGTCCCTAGTTTTCTGCGCCCGCCTCTTTTCCTCATGCCCTGTTTTGATTCCCTCGATAGTAAAAAGGTTAACCCGAAACAAGAACCCAAAGCCTATGAGTAAGTTAGTAACCATGTTTCTGGTATGCAGCGTCGACCTGGAAACACCACAAGGAATGCAGGCCATGTGGCGTTTCCCAAGGCGCAAAACGGGTAAACTTACAAGAAGAATATCATCAGCACTCCGAACATCTTAGCAATCAGCCATCGGTTGCTTGATACTCGGCTCCAGTACTTGAGAAGTTCTCGTTGCGCTCCTTCGACATTGTCCACCACGTCTTCTGTGTTGGCATCGATACGTTGGATCATCTCGCTCTGCTCCGACACCATGGTAGCTAGCTGTCCAAAGATGCTTCCCAGTTCGCCGATGGTCTTCTCAATGGCCTCGATTGCCTCGCCTCTTTGTTGAATGTATGTGTTGGAAGGTTGCGCCTCCTCCATCATCAGCAGCTGCTGGTCACCGACTGGGTTAAGAGAAAGGGTATCCTGACCCGGTGCAGGCGAGTTGCGAGCGGGTGTTCCGTAGAGCGGCGAAGCGGACTGTTGGATAGATGGTTGAGTATGTTGCGACACCGAGGAGATGAAGTTCTCCGTTCTTGATCGCGACGCCTGGATGTTCTTGGTTCTGGCCTCGAGAACGTCCTTGAAATTGACGGAGACATCGGTAAGTTTGCCTTGTAGTAGGTAGACGACGTTCTTGTTGTGCTCGCCCTCTTGGTCGGCCTTGGGGTGTTGCTGCTTGGTCAGTGTTTGTAAACTGCCAATCTGCTGATTGAGAGACGAGAGATCCTGCTTGATAACGAAGGTAAGCTCGTTAATTTCCACGGGACGGTCGTCGAAAAGGGTTCGTCGCTTCGCCACTGTTTCCGAGGTTAGAATCACCGGACATTCACAACACAGCTCGACCGGACTTACGTTGTGCTAGCTTCTCCAACTTGCCCATAGTCGCTGAGATACCACGTCCAATTTCGGCAGCCTTCCTGGCGAAATCGGATCGCCTCTGGGGGCCAGCGGCATGGCCGTTGGCGGCATCCTTTTGCGCATCAGTCAAAAGGGACCGGCGCTGAGAGCTGACTTTTGATGATGATTGTTTTCGCTGTGCTTGGGCGAGTACCGACTTGAACTCGGAGGTTCGGTCTTGGATAGATGCGACAGCCATGGTGGCCAAATTAAGAGGGGTTAAGGATAAG
Source organism: Fusarium sp. MBC 119 (assembly GCA_030411635.1). Lineage (NCBI taxonomy): Eukaryota > Fungi > Ascomycota > Sordariomycetes > Hypocreales > Nectriaceae > Fusarium > Fusarium sp. MBC 119. Next base: position 138,471 of record JAPERM010000272.1, on the reverse strand, counting down.
GCCGAGATGTCAGACTGCGGCCAGCGCGGCTTCGGTTCTCGATAAGGGTCGCGTCGAGTTTATGGTAGCGGGAAATATGCCACCTTTGCGCTTTGCGTTTCACTGACGATGTGTCGAGCCGTGATGTTGAGCGTTGATGTGGAAGGGACTGGATCAGGTCTCGGTTGGCAGCGCGGGCGAAACGAAACGTTGTGAGGGTGGGCGGGTGACGCGGACACGAATGCGAATTGCAGGCTATTAGAAAGAAGTAATTTGATAATTCGAATCGAAAGCGCAGATCGAATATAGTTTGCGAGAGAAAAACTAAGGCGTTGAGAAGAAGGCGCAAAGCTTCTGGACCGTGGGAAAGGCTAAGGTACAAGAATACCAGAGAGACAAATGAGGTTTGGATTAGATTGACTTGGTGTCGCTTCGTCTGAAAGGAGATTGGATTGGATCCTGTTGATTGGGGACGTGTCGTTTGGTTGGTTTGTTCCAGACTGGTCGAGGCAGGGGTAGGCACAGACGTTGATCCGCCACGCTGGCTCTTGCACCTGCAATGCTGGCCTGAAGACTCTCCGCGAGTGGCTTGCTTAGTCGTGATGTGGCTGAGCTGTTAAACGCCGCGATTCGTAACAGGATGGGATTTTGATGGCCGATATCCAAGAAATGAAGCTTTCTGCAAGATTTCACGATGAGGCTTTATCTGCATGATAAATGCATATTCTTGTTAGGCCAAATTCAGAGTCATAGCCGAGTCATAAGACATTGTGCATGATGCTTCAGCCATATCAGAGTCTGCATTACAAAGGTTATCCTGCTTTCTATTTGACCCATTTCGTATTCACAGGAGATGCCCCAACAACACGAGAAGATGGCTCTTAATGTCGATACTCTATTCTTGAGCGGTTAGAGCCCGCGTGTAGATAGGGTAGAGCTTGGCTGGCCATCCGATGAGACAATCAATTAACAATTCTTAATTAATACTATCTTTGGATCGGTCGGATCTTTATACTAAAAGTGTAGATGCCCCTTTAAACTTCGTATCAGTGGTCATGAAGTCTGAACCCTCGTATCAAAATAGTCCTCTTATTCTGGAATCAAGTGGGGTCTACGGAGCAGTCTGAGCGGGAATGACGGCATGTCCCCTTACCCTTTGCAGGACACGCAATAGCTGACAGCTAGCCAGTGAAATGCAACGTCCTAGACATGAAGATACATTGGTGCTTCAAGTCAGCATCTAAGAGCCGTTAGAGGGTCAACACTCGGGAACCCCGGTTCCCCAAGACGTGTCATTATCGACGTCACTTATCCTATCAAAATTAGGTCAACAGGGACACTGTCGTCTTTCTTTTTCATGGTGATGGTGGTACGTGCGGATGTGCGACTTGGAATCCGCGCAGGTGGGTTGCAAAATAACCGGGACTCTCACTGCATAGTGACATAAATCTTAGACCAGTCTTAGGGTAGTCTTAGTCTAAGACTACACATATATTTCTGTCAAGGACTATTAGAGTCTCTATTTTTTTGCGATTCGCCTGCCGCGCCAGCGTGCGACATTCGTGATGAATGCTGTGTAACTTTCTCGCACATTCAGAAGCGAAAGACCTTTCTGGAGGAGAACCGGGAAGCCACATGGATGCAAAGAGATTGCAATATGGATGTTCGTGATGTTATCCAGAGGCCCATCCATAATAGTCACCAGCTAAGGATACCATGGGGGCCAAAAGGGTATATCCCAGTTTCGTCGGAATGAATAGACCGAGGTACTAAGCCATGTTGCCCAACAAACTCTTTACCATGGAGCAGTATGGAGTTCACTACGACGCCCAGTCTCGCAAGACTCGAACAAAACCATTCTGTACCACGTTCAGGGGAAGCGTGAGATGGACACGCGAGCCGATACCCATTGAGCTTGAAGAACTTGGAGCTCTCTATGAGTCGTCATCTGCCTTGACAAAGCCACAAAGCACTTACAACTCGAGCATGGTAAATGCTACAGCATGTCAAAAATAGCAATGGCCAGTTTTTGATCCATGACTTCGCGTACGCGTGGGTTAATTTATCGACGTGGATTGTAATTACTGCTACGAACACCCATGGCACTAACCACTAATGCGGAGTGACGGGAGCCCACCTCAGTGGTGGTAGCAGCTGATCTCGTAACTTCGTACCACTATTGAGAGCACCTGGGCTACCGATCTAATGTTGGTTGACTCCGCTGATAATTTCATCCTTCAATCGACCCATTCATTCTCTTTTCTTTTCCATCCTTTCCTTCCTCTCTCCTTCCTGTAAAACGTCTTTGCGATATCGGCTTCTATCAAAAGATTATCTCCGAACTAATTTAACCGTAGGTATCCGTATTGTACTGCATTTTCTTTCAGGTTTCAACGAGGCTGGGCAAACTGGGGTATCTCAATGTTCCTTGGTGCGTGTGTCTTCCTTGTCTTTTTTTTTAGAGGCTGCGGCCCCCCAGAGCCAGCCCGAGGTGCCCCATCCACCTCCGTCATCCAATCTCCAACGGGCGACTACAGCAAAGCCCAGCACAGCACAACCTAGCAAAAGTGCCTGACCGCACCATTCGCTCGCTCGCTCCCGACCACCACCTCCTTGTTCTGCTTCATCACCATCCCGTCGCCATCCTTCACCCGTTGCCGCTGCCCTTCATTGCCTTTCCCTCTGTTGTATCTTTGTGTGTTCTGTCTTCATCATCTCATTCTTCTTATTAGTTTAGTGCCTACTTCCGACCATCGCCGTGCTTGTCCTTTTTCCTTGGGTTGCCGACCTTGTATTTTAAGCTCCTTGTCACTACCGATCAACCGTTACGCATCGCCTCCTCCGCCGATCCTCATCAATACCAAACCCGATAAGAAGCTCGTTGCACCTAATTATATTGCCACGTCTACTCAGTCCAGCTGTTGTTGACGCCGTCGCGAACGCCTGAACCTCGCCGAGATTTCGAGTATCGATCAAGAATGCACCGATAGTCGAATACCGACGACCAGCCAAACACGACATGGAAGGGACATACAATAATCCCTACGCGCAAGGGCAATCACAGTCCCCATTGTAAAGACTCTTTCCCATCCCCAGAGGTTCATCCTTTGTTAATCCGCAATCGCCTTCTAGATCTCCTCAAACCCCTGGTGGAAATGGATACCAGGTAAACGTCAACCGTCAAAAGACGAGGAAATGGGTCCAAGCGCCTGTCCAGAATTATGACGGTGATGACTGGGGCGCCGACGAGTTCGACGATGACGAGCCACCACCACCACCTCCTGTTTCTCGAGTTACAACAGGCCTCCGTCCTATCGGCCAACGACTCCCATCCGAATCATACGGGCCCTCCCCGAGGTTGGCCGCCGCTGTCGCTTCCAGTTCTCGTAGCTCTAGCGGTCCACCCTCGCTCCATCTCCAGACCCAACATCCAGCTGTACCATCGAACACAGCTCGCCCGGAGCAAGTCCATAATGTTACATCACCGGTAACCGGACGAGACGGATCACCTGCTCCTTCAGGCGCCGGATCTTCGAAAGCGCCGAGTTACCATCAACCCGATGTTCGATCCTCCACCCCGCAGAGTACCAGCAGTTCCGCTGCTCGAGCTTCGCCTTCGATTCGACCCTCCGAGCTATATCGCCATGTAGATGATGAGCGTAAACTGGGCGGCTCACCCTTGTCCATCGCAGAAGCCGTCGCCCCTAAACCTGGCGACCGCTCTACACCACCCATCAACGACCCGAATCGGCAAGGACATGGCCAAACAGATGGTCCTGCCATTGACAAAGTTCAGAAGCAGCCGACTTTTGATAGCATTCTCGCAAAGCGCGACTCACTTGACGTAGGACAGCAAGGGTCCAACGATGCGCCAGCTCATAATAGTGATGCTGCTTCGCAGGAGACCAAGGATCACAAAGAGGAGCCTGTCATTCATTCACCCACAGACATAGACCGAAAGCGATTGTCTGTCAGTCCGCAACTCCCCGATGTTGCGCGTATGTCAGTATTTGGTGCCGACTTTTTCTCCCCAGGTAACAATCCGAATGCTCCCTCTGTTCAAGACCCGGCCAAGCAAGAACAACCCTCAGCTCCCAAGCAATCGGACAACAGCCCTGGAAATCTCCCTACATTGGACGAGGACTCTAGAAACAGCCAAGACAACACCAGTATCTCTGGACCTGACAACGCTTCTACCCACAGCCAGTCTCTTGCGCCCGCGAATGACCCGCGATCTGTTCCACCTTTGCGTACACCAAGCCCGAATACAAAGGGGCTGTTTTCGGCGCCCGTAGAGCCTCCAGCTGTCTCAGCTTCGACCGGCTACAGCATCACACCGACGGAGCCCCTACAGCCTCGACAGCCGGACTACTCCCCTTCAGACTATGAACCAGCTTCCGCCCGGACACAGGGTACAACGAACACTTTCAATACATCACCTGTTAAGGAAAGTGATGTGCTGAGCGAAGAAATCATGAGGTCCTTGAGCCCTATCGCCCCAACGCCGAACTCTACACTGTCTCCTCGGCCTCCGCCAGAGAACCCTCAGTCTTTGTCACCGGGTGGTCGAAACGATACGCGAAACAGCAGCTATACTCTCAGCGATTATGACAGTTATTGGGCTGACTCGACCGATAAACCCGGACAAGAATCAAGCAAAGAAGCAGAAGCGCAGGATAAACCCATGACTGAAGTTGCACCGGTGCCTGAACAGCAACAGAAACCTGCCGAGCAACCTCCATCTGGCGCCTTGACCTCCAGTCAAACTCAGCCCGAGTCTCCAAACCATGAATTACGACGAAGGTTTTCCTGGGAGGCTGGTTTCGATTCTCCCCCAAAGATTCCTCAAATCGAACCCCCTGCCGAAACTTCCAACAATGAGGCTCCAGCCCCGACTTCTCCTTCGCCGCTTGCAGCATCAGACATTCAATCTCCAAAGGACGTTGCTTCAGACACTGTAAGCCCAAACAGAGAATCCCCACGAAATGTCGAAACCCCGAGAATCGTCATTCCTACCTCCGGCGGGATCTCTCATCAGGTTTCGAAAGCTAGCACGCTGCCCCCAAGTCAGCAGCCAGCTACTCTGGAGCCCCCTTCTCCAGTTTCGGTGGAAAATGATGATGCTACACCACAAGCCGGTGAAGATCGCCGTCCATCTGTCGCGGATAAGACATTAGCTCAGACACCATCAAATCTTACGTCAGCAACACCGCCTCCAGAAAAGTCGACCAGAGCAGTCCCATCCAGCGAGATCCCTCAAACTACTCCATGGCGCGATATTATGAGCTTAGCGACACCTGTCCAAAGAACTCTCAAGTTTGAAGCAGGCCTGGATACACATCGAACTTGGGAATCCGGCTTGGAGAATTGGCTCTCTAACCTAATGACTGAGCATCCTGAATATGCGAACGGAACGTCTTCCTTCTCTGGAGTCGTTGCACCATCGAGTCAAAAGGGACACGCGTCAGGTCCCAGTGTATCTCACACTCAGCAGCCGTATTATCAACAGTATCTCAACGCGAGCTCTCCCACAACGGGGCCAGCAGCAAGTCGATCTCGATTAGGCCCATTGTCAGCACCATCTGGCACCAGCGGCTTCGGGAACTCAAGCAACCAGATTGGTACCAAGAGCAAGGAACTCATGCAGTCTGCTGGAAAGATGGGCAAAGGATTGTTTAGCAAGGGAAAGAGCAAATTGCGTGGAACTGGGGACAAGGTATTTCACTAATGCTTCTCTTTTTAGAACCTGCTGTGATGGGCTTCTTCCTTTTTCTCCCTTTTAGTAGGGTATTTGTTGGATTAAATCTCTTTTCATCATGCGCTTCGGGGCTGGTGTTTCACTCTTGGCCTTATGATGAGACGGGTGTATGAGATAGGAATTCTACGACGCTTGTTCCCTTTTCTCTTCCCACATGTCATCATGCTGTTGCCCATCCACCAGGCTATGTGACAAGAGTGTTTATTAATATTTCTTTGGTTGACAGGGCGAACCACCATCTCCGGTGCAGACAAAGCCCAAGGCTGAAAGACGCGCATCGTGGGGGTTAGATCGTCTCACAAGATCCCGCGCTGATTCTTCATACTCCGAAAAAGACGTCGTGAACTCGAGGCCTTCGACCCAGTCGTATCATGCTCCCCAATCCTCCCAATCATCAAGTATACTACCTTTTGGCTCCGTGCCTCCGACTGGCGATTCAGGTAAGCGACTTGCTTCACGCGAGAGCTACGTGCCTCAGCTCTCCCAAGACCCATCTGCCTTTGCCAGTAAAGAACATGATGATAGACCGCAATGGCATCTTCCAACACCTGTCGATGAGGCCACTTGGGACCCTTTCAAGGACACAGACCTTGCAAGGGCAAAGGAAAACGCCTCCGAGCACTCGGGAGTCTTGGTCACAAACCAAGATCACCCTCAGCCGAGCTCTGGCACAGAGGTGACCTCTAGTAAGCCATTCTCTGGCAACGCGACTCCAACGCCTGCCAACAACGGTGTTCGTATGGTGCCTCCTGAAGGACCTGTTGGTTCGTCACATCAGACAACATCTGTTTATACTGCTGTCACATCTCAAGAGACGCCTGCCAGTGTTCAGCCTCCGCCTCAATCTCCAAGCCAACCCCGCGATCCTTCAGCTATGCCTCAGCGGCATTCGTCTTTTGTCGGATTACCGCTCATAAGAAGAGGTTCGACTTTTGATGTTAACTCGAGGTCTGCTGAGCCTAAGACTACTGAGCCAAGAGCTACTGAGCCTATAGACGAGCGCGTTTCCATTGATGCTGACGACGATGACGCACTTGTTCGTCAGCAGGGGACACTTACATCTGAGGTCACCGTTGGATCAACCCTGGTCGGAACGGACTCCATCGTGCCGGGTAAAGAGTACGAAAAGGATATTGATGAACCAGAACAGCCTGCCGCACCCGTAGACCAGCAAATTCCGGCTCAACAGCAACAACCCCCACAGATGCATCAGCAGCTGCCACAGCATCCATTCCAGATGCACCCGGTCCAACAAGGTCCCGCACCACCGCAGAATCCTGCCCCTGGACCCCAGTCGCAGCCAAGGATGCCACCCAACATGACGGGCGGTAATCCGATTCAGAGGTTACCTCCTTCTGGCCCTTGGAAGCTTGAGGAGAGTCACTTGTCCGAGCCACTCCATCGCGTTACTCCCAAGCCCCAGCAACTTCCTCCATCAGGACAATGGAAGCTGGAAGAGAGTCACCTCGCCGAACCTCTTCATATGGTCAACAGGAGGCGAGCTGGTACAGGTGGCTCGCAGCATGACCCTTTCTTTGGCTACAACAAGGAGACTGGGGATGTGCCCCCTTCGCCTTCTTCCAGCTCTACCACTCAGCATTACCACCAAAGGCAGAAGCCTTCTGAAGTGCCACCTTCTTCGGCCAATCGGTACCCGGGTCTCTTCCCCCACCAACAACGGCCTCAGAGCAATTCTACAGAGGGCCACCCTGGTCCTGGATCTCAGTTCATAAGGCGTCTGTCTCAAGAAGGGGGCATCTCAAGGACTGGAACTGGTGGGAACGAATCTATTCACGATGATCGAGGACGGTCAAGGAAGTCATCAGCATTATTCAAGGACATAGGTCATCGCTTCAGAAAGACTTCGACTGAACGGCGAGGCACGCCGGAACCTCAGGTTCAGCAACAGCAGCCTCATCAACAACAGCAACCTCATCAGCAGCAACAGCCTCATCAGCAGCAGCAGCCTCACCAGCAACAACAACCACAACTTGTGGAACCATCCCACGATGCAGCTTCCGTGTCTAGTGTGACAACAGATGGAACCACCGATAAGAAGAAGCATAGGGCGAGCTTCATGATGGGCTTCAGAAATAAGGGCTTGGCCGATCAGCGACAGAAAAGCCAAGAACGGCTTTCAATGCCTCCTCCTCCTCGTCCGGATGAAGCCAGACCCGACTCGTCAATGGAAGATAAGAGGGCTTCTCGGTTTTACCCTGCGCTTGGACCTGTGCCTGGCCAACAAAGACCCATCGGTCCGTCACGGGCTTCTACTTCGAATCTAGTCAATGAGTTGAGTCAATCTGGAAGTGCTACACCTCCGGCGAAGAAGCGATTCTCGGCTTTCAACACCAAGGCTGCTGTGTCCGGTGTCTTCAACCGATCAAGTGGAGGTACATCCTCTAAGCCAGGAACTCCCACTTCTACAAGGCCACTCTCGAGTCACTTGGATGCTCAGCAACCAGTTTCCCTGGAGCGTCCTCACCCAGGCTTCGAGCGAAGTAACACTGCTGGTCCAACTTTCAATCAAATCCTCCCAACTCCCACGGGTGCACCACCAGCTGATGCTCCCGAGCGCCGTAAGAGACGAGGTTCGGCAGCTGGACTGATCTCTGGCCTCTTGGGACATGTTCAGAAGAACAAAGAGCCCCAGCAGAGCCAGCAGAGTACGCCGCCTCAGGCACAACAGCCACCCATGCAGCAGCCGCAAGCTCGACGTCCTTCTGGGCCTCAGCTTGGCCCTCCCCAGCCTCCTGCGCTGCAGACCCAGGGCAGGCGATCCTCAGGTCCCCAACTGCCTACTCCTGTTCTTCCAGGGCCACAGCTTGGTAGTCCTAAACTGCCTGGGGCTTCTTTCGAAAGCCCACAGCTGCAGAATGCTCAACTCAGTAATTCTCAGACTACTGGACCGCAGCTTGCTAGTCCTCAACCTCAGAGACCTCAGCAATTCGGTGATCAACAGCCACCCATGCTTCGCCAAATGACTGGAGGTGCTTTGCCCACAGAGCAACATCCAGTGTCAAATGACAGACCTTTGTCGGGCGGTATCAGAGACAAGCAGGCTCAGGCAGCTTACCGGAACTCGCGTCCATCACCCCTAGGTTTCGGCTCTACGACACCAGCGGGAACTCCCCCTATCGGGTCGATAAGCGACCACAGTCGTCTTGGAACACCGCAGACCCCTTTCAGTGTGGGGCAAGGCTTCTCGGATGCTAGATCTGGAAGGATGCGATCTATTTCCCCTGCTGCGTCGGCTATCCGTACTGCCCCGACAACGCAAGCCTCGTTCAATGACCAAAGCACTGCTCCAACAACACAGACTTCGTTCCACCAGTCAACACAGTCCCTTGACAAGCTGACGCAACCTAAACATGAGGGCAGCCAGATCCAACGGCCTGTCACTGACTCACCCAACATGTCGTTCCGGCATGACGCAAGGCCTGGACAAGGCGCACCAGAGAGTGGTATGCCTCTGTCTCCTGTGTCGCAAATGTCCAAGACAGGACCGCCATCGGTTTCTTCTGTGGCTACGCAGAGTCCTCGTCTGAACACTACCTTTGCGGCTTCGGGCAGGCGACAGTCTTCGCAGCTTTCGCAGCCTGACACCCCTGTTATATCGGCAGTGTCTGCTACTCCACCAACGCAGAACCAAGCGTTTGCTAATCGGATGGGAATGTCGCCGCAACAGCAACAGCAGCAGTTTCCTCCTGGGCCCCAGCAGCAGCCTACGGGTCCTCAACAGCAGGTAAACCCTCAGCAGGGCGGCTATCAGATCGCTCCAGGTCAACAGTACCAACCCAACCTTCGTCCATCATCTGGTACTCAGCCCGCAGGACCACACCCACAGGCTGGTATGGCTCCTGGCCGCCCACCCATGCAAATGCAACACTCTAGCGCAGGTCCCCCAGTCCCGCCGAAAGATGGATCGAATCCACTACAGCAACCTCAGGTTGCTAACGTGCCGGTTCGTCAGGATAGTCCCGGGGCGTCGAAGTGGAAGGGTCTTAGGAACCGCATGTCTGGACAGGTTACGCACAAATCGGCACCAAGCCAGGGGAAGAGTGAGGGAGACAAGGACAAGTTGACCGCGAGCAAGATCCTTGGGGCGTTCAAGCGAACCTCAAAGGCTAACCGGGATTCCCAAGTCATTCCTGATTTGCAGGCTTATCAGCAGCACCAGATGCAGACTGTGCAACGACAACAGCAGCAGCAGTATCCCCAGCAGCCTCAGCAGTATCCCCAACAGCAACAGCCCCAACAGCCTGGGCAGCAGCAGCCTCACCCATTTGCTGGCCAGGCTCCGTATGGTCAGACGCAGTCTCCACGCCCGTCCTCACAGTTGGGTGGCCAGCCTTTCGGACAGGTGCCAACTCCACGACCATCGTCTCAATTCAGTAACCAGTCTATGGGGCAAATGCAGGCTAAGCGACAGTCTTCAATGTTTGGTAGCCCGAACATGGCACCACAACAATTTCAGAGGGTTTCGGGGTCTTTCCCACAGGGCGTTCCAGGTATGCCTCAGCCGGGTATGCCTCAGCCGGGTATGGGCCAGCCACAGCCAAACTATGCATATCAGTCTCCTCCTCAAGTTCAAGGACAGTTCCCGCCCCCGCACTCGCCTCAGGCTCAGTTCCCGCCCCCTCCGCAGCAGCAAGGGCAATTCACATCTCCTGTCCAGCAGAAGGGTCAGTTCCAATCCCCTTCGCAACAGCAGGGTCAGTTCCAGTCTCCGCCGCTACAGCAAGGCCAGTTTCGGTCCCCGCTTCAGCAACAAGGTCAATTCCACTCGCCTGTTCAGCAGCAAGGCCAATTTCAATCGCCAGTCCAGCCTCAGGGTCAGTTCCAATCTCCTGTTCAGCAAAAGGGACAATTTCCATCTCCTCCTCAACCCCAGGGCCAATGGCAGAATCAGACGCAGTCACCCGGGGGGCAGTACTCGCCAGCTCCGTTCCAGCAAGGCTATCGTCCAGGCCAAGGGCAAGGAATGGCTAGCCAAAGCCCAAATACGCCCTCCCACCGGAGCCCTCAGCAATCCCATTTCCCACAACAGTCTCATAGCCCTGCTCAACAAAGCCCTCTTCAACGAGAGGAGTCACCTATTCATGTTTCGACACCTACGTCGATTCATCACCCCACTCCAGTACATGCCCCATCGCCTCGCCCTTCATTGTTGAACCTTCAAGCGATGATCACATCCGAAGACAACGCGGCGTATGAGGAGAGTCAACGTGAAAACACACAAGCCCCTCGAAACGACCAGAACAACGCAAACCACCATGGAAACCCCAGCATGCAGCGATTTGCTAGCGACAGCCCCCACAGTAGTAGGAACAGTGGAAGCCCCAGAGTCGGTGCCAATCCTTCACCAGCTCAACATGTTTCTCCAAGGATCGGTGCGCACGAGAACGGTGCCCCCAAGACTCAGGCCCCCATGGTCTCCATGCCTGGGGTTGCCGCTGGTGCCGCGGTTGGTGCTACTGCTGGCTCTGCCGTTGGAGGTCATGCTGCGACAAGTGCCAACGAGAAATTCTCGCCCAAGGTGGAGGACTCCCAGGGTGTGTCACTTAGTCCTCCAGCTGTGGTAAGCGATAATGTCAGTCCAGCCTCCGTGAGACAATCACCCTCAGGCATGAGCGATCTGGCTGCACCCGAGACCAAAGCCAGTGCAGGTCCGTCCTTCCACGCCGAGCTTGAGAATACAGAGGATGCCCGAAAGCGCACGCTGCGAATTGACGCCCAAGAAGAGAAGATTCACTATGATCCTAATGCTGATTCGGATGGAGAGTTGCCTCCCCAAATGAGCGCGACTAGTTATCCTGGACAAGAGTGGAATCCGTACGGAATGCCTGAATTGGGTGATTGGAATGAAGGGTTGGACCGATAAACGCTCTTCTTGCTATATATGCACAGCACACTTGGCGCTTCCCACTGCAAATTTGTCTTTATTTCTTGTTAGATTGCGACCAGCGAGCGATATAGGTCGATAACGACTCTCTTTTCTTCAACTTCTGCATCTACTAATGGCCGCTGTCGGTCACCTCAGGATATATCAGATGTTGGAGCCTGTTACTTTTGTGCCATCACAGCGTTGGCGTCATGGGCTGTATATATGTACCGTACCTATGCATTTACACAATTTGTCAAGACGTGGGAAGAAACAAAACAGTAATAACAGAAAGGAGCGCAGAGAAAACGAAAGATGGAAGGGAAAGCACACGCATCTACGCATATATAATTTTTTAATTACATATATACACATTCCTTCTACATCAACCTACAGACTACGTTATTAGCAAGTTATATCTCTCAGCCTTTCTCTGCAAATGGTGACTTGAAGAGTTCCAATTTAGCAGGTTCATGAGCTCCCTGTCTAGGTATACAGTTCAAAACGCCAAAGAGGTATTCCTGAACGGAATCAAAGCCAGAATGACAGCCTGGGTATAATACGCCGCTCGATCGACAATGCCACCTGTCAAAATCCCAACTGAGCCCTGCTTGTTCTTGGAATTTGTCTGTCCAAACACTTGATCATCCGCATGTCCCAGCTCCACTCCCTCCCTAAGTAACTGACAAGTCTTTTCTGACAGAAAGTACGCTGACGTGCGTGCTTTACCAACCTTTCCATCCTTGCCAATGATGAAGATCCATGCAAAGGAGCAGATGGAATCATCGTGGGGTTCAACGCCTCCTTCGATTCCAACCCAGAAATCTGCGTCTGGTTTTGCCGCTTGAGCGTTTCGTGCTCTATTTGTTGCTCCACTGAGAGTCTCGTCATCTGAGAAGGGCTGGTCTGGAACGTTTGAGTCCACGCTGAGACCTTGGAAGTCGTAGGAGCCTGGTAGCATTTGTGTGAAGCCTTCACGTGTTGCTTTAATCTTAGGAATGTTGTTAGATGCAACAATGACGGTCTGTTGAGGAGTCTCCATTTTGAGTTCCACTGCAATGAAAATCGCTGGGTAAATTGCCTTGTCTTCGTTAGTTAAGTAAGGAAAGGTAAAATAGTTAGGTTCGAATTATATTACCTAGAGTTTTAGAGAAACTAGCCGCAATACTTTGGAGTTGTTTCGGGGAGTTTTTGGGTGATTGAGGTATTTTCCAATAGCTCAACTTTCATTCTCCGCCTATCCAATACCAATCCAAGATTCAGTGGTTGATTGGGCCCTATGCAGCCCTATTTAACATTTGATCAAGACAACACTTTAAGTTGAAGATATCTTTGTTTTTTAACAGGAAGAAGTAGCTATGGGATAACTAGAGACTTGTAAAAAACAGGTATGGCCATTTATCCAAGGCAAGTAGACAAATACTGGCCACAAAAAATCAATGGCCTCATAGCAGCCTTCATTTATCTTCAGGTTGTTTCTCAAGATCCCAAGACTTGGATCTAGTGTTTTTCCATGGCCCATATTATCTACTCGCTGAGAAGCTTGCGGATTTTGGCTTACCATAATTATGCATAAATCCCATTCATCACAAGAAAACTACAAAGTACTATGGTCTCAACTAGGTACCTAACTAATAAATTCTGCTACATATTTATACGGCCCGATTGAATTTTGAAACAAAGGCTTTACACCTAGCCCATACATTTACAGCCCTGACCACCAGTACGTCTCGCCTACAGTGAAGGACCCCTTCAAGGCTTTAGACTCTGTAATAGCGCTACTATCACTGATGACCACATCGTACTCCCCTTCTTCGACACACCATTGGTTTCGTTCTTCGTCAAAATACGACACAGCGTACTTGATCTGCTCCTTAATGGTTACCTCCTTGCTCTGGCCAGGTTCAAGGTGAACCTTGGTAAATCCCTTCATCTCCTTAACCGGTCGGTTCACCTTGGCCGACTGCTTAGGCTGGACATACAGCTGAGCAACTTCAGCTCCCTTAACTGAACCGATATTGGTGACCCTGAGAGTGACAGACAGCTCATCATTTTGCGCCGTTACTGAGAGGTCAGAAAAAGCAAAGCTGGTATAAGCAAGGCCATGGCCGAATGGAAAATTGAGTTCGCGACCGGCATATTCGTAGTACCGGTAGCCAAGATAGACATCCTCACCATACAAGGTGCGTCCTGCTTCAGTTCGGAAGTTGATAAAGGCCGGGACATCTTGAAGCTTTTTGGGAAAGCTCAAAGAGAGTTTTCCTGAAGGATTGTAGTCGCCAAAAAGTACATCAGCGATACAGTTTCCAGTTTCATTTCCACCATACCAGGCTTGAATCACGGCAGAGACCTCTTGAATCCAGGGCATCTCTTCCGGAGTTCCAGTCTGCATCACAACCACAGTGCGCGGGTTAGCAGCAGCGACCTCAGATATCAGCTGATCAAGGGTTCCAGGAAGCTTCATGCTTTCCCGATCTTTGCTTTCAGTCTCCCACTCGGCATTGAGGCCGCCGCAAACGATTACCTGGTCATGCTCCTTTGCAAGCTGAACCGCCTTTCGGATTTCAGCTTGGTCGTCAATGACCTTACAGCATCCCACCCGGACACATCCGCCACCAACCATGTTATTTTCTGGCACGAGAGTGAAACTAGCCGCTGAAGAAAATTCAACCTTGACATTATAAGATTGTCCTTTGTTGAGACGAATTCGTCCAATTTCTTCTCGGGTTGCAATACCGAAGTAGTTGTCACTGCCTACTTGCTTAGTGGCATTATCAACCAGCATCCGACCATCGATGTAAAGTCTCGCCAGTCCACAAACAACAAGACCAAAATCGTATTCTCCATCTTCTTCAGGGATCAGAACTCCCTCAAGATCCGCATACCAAAGATCTCCGACCTTTGGATTTTGGTAGTCGGCAAGGTAGACGTCGCTGGTGGTCAGCCACAGCTCATCAACCACCTCACGCGATGGCGTTTGAGGTGGTTCATTGTACACCTTCCAGCTCACACCGGGCTTTTCATGTCCAAGAGGCTGTGTCATGACGCTCAAAAGTGGGAGAAGTTTATGGGTGTAAGAACCGATAGTATACGAAGGTGAAGAGTCAAGCTTTTTCCTAATTCCGTCGAAGGGAGTGATCGTGTAATAGGCCGTGAGAGATGCAGACCCGCCGCCGCAGTACGTTGATACTTTGGCATTGGGCCCGACGATGAGTGTAGACTTTGTTTTGGACAAAGGTAGTACTGCGTTGTCGTTCTTCAGAAGCACGATGCTCTCATTGCCGATCTTCCGCAACAGTGCTGCAGTTTCAGGGGTATTGAGCATGCCTTCCGGGCCGTTTTCTTCTATGTCAGGCTGACTCATAAGACACTTTTTGACGAAGTTCAAGACCTCACGAGCTCTCTGGTCAAGTATGTGAGGCCAAACCTTGCCCGAGTTGACGGCAAATTTCAGCAAATCTCCACGGAATGCAGTAGGACCCGGCATCTCAAGGTCGAGTCCTGCCTTGCAAGCTTCCACAGTGCTGTACAATCCGAACCAGTCGCTCATGACAAGACCTTTCCAGCCCCACTCAGATCGTAGGACCTCTTCAAGAAGCCTTGGATTTTCACTGCAGAAAGTGCCGTTGACTCCGTTGTATGCTGTCATAAAAGCCCCTGGATTTGCGTCGCGGACAACCAGTTGAAAGGGTAGGAGGTAGATCTCTCGCAGGGCTCGCTCAGTAACGAGAGCATTTACTGCGTTTCTCCTATGCTCTTGATCGTTGCATACAAAATGCTTGATTGTTGCTTGTATCCCAAGACCTTGCATACCTCGAACGAGAGCCGCAGCGCAGAGTCCAGATAGAAAAGGGTCTTCACCAATGGATTCGAACCCCCGACCACCCAGAGGCGACCTCTGCATATTGATAGTCGGACCCAAGATGACGTGGACATTTTTTGCGATAGCTTCTCTGGCCATTAACTGGCCAGCTTGTTCAAGGAGTTTTTGATTGAACGTTGCGCCTAAAGCAGTGCCACAAGGAAAGCAGGCTGCAGGGACGCTGTTGAAGAAGCGTGTACCTCTTAGTCCATTTGGACCGTCTGAGACGCGGATAGAAGGGATTTTGTGCTGAGGCAGAGCTTTTGTATGCCAGTAGTCTATGCCTTTATTGTTGTTAGCTGTTGTCTCGGTGAAAGAGAAAGGACTCTTACCAGCAAGGAGAGAAACCTTCTCATCAAGAGATAGCTTGCGCAAGATTTCTTCCACGTCTATGTGCGACATGATCTCTAGACCCAAACACCTTCTAGAAGTTTTGTTCACGTATCAGTATGAAACGAAAAATGCAAGGTAATCAGTTTATCTCTTGAGATATGACTGCGGTCTGATGGGACGATCATCTTGCCTTTAATCATTGGTCGTGGGTCATATTTTCCCACTCATATCTTGAACAGATATCGCACCGGCTAGTCTTCCGAGTACCCAAAGATTAGAAAAAGAGCATCGGAAGAGTTACCGGCAGACATGGGAAGAAAACAATTTGTTATCTCAAGGATCATTTCAATACAGCTCTACGGTCCTACGGATAAGGGAGTTACGGATGTTCTGAAAGTAGTTTAGCTTAGTTTGTGCCAGGGTGATTAACCGACAAATATCCGAAGGATTCACGGCCATACCTATCTCGGACTCGACAAGTAACGTCTCATTGGTGCCCGCGAGCCACGTGGGGTAGGCTAAGAACATGAGCTCTAAGCTTAACCTCTAAGAGGCATACAGAGTAGCTTTATCGCTTTAGAGACAACTCCACAAACCCCCTGGTAATGAGACGATCGGAAGACTGTAACCGCGTGGGTTTCTGGATCAATCTGAGTCGAGTCTACGTGAGGGGTTATCGTTATCCGTAGTTGGGCATTTCGGCAGGTCTTCCGATGGAGTTTGGCTGGAGAGCCTGGAAGACCTGGGGAAGAATGGAGATAAGGTTAATTGCGAAGGGCACCATGTCTATGATAAACATCAACCACGTTCAGGCTTCTGGGGATATAAAGACGCAATCTTGGCCCACTCATAAACAGGGATAACATCTCTGTTCTAATAGCCATAATTTGAACTCTAGTTTATCTCTTCTTCGTCAACTATAACGTCTGTTGTCATGGATACTTTTCATCGTCTCTGGGAGCCTCGTGTTCCCAGATCGTCGAAATTGGTTATTGCACTTTTGATGGCATGCTCAACTATCACCTCAGCCGTAAGTTTCCATGGTGAACTATCAGGTCATGCTCTTAGGAACATACTAAATTACCTGACCTATAGACCATCGGATTCGACAGTTCAATGATGTAAGTTACGCGAACATACTCACCAACCCCAGACTTGAAATGCTCATCAGTACATTATAGGAACGGCTTGAATATTCTTCCGTCCTACACCGAATATTTCCACATCAATACGACTACCAAGAGTCTCAACAGTTCGGCCACTTACATTGGTGGTATCCTCGCCGGTCTTAGCTTTCCCCTTGTCGTTGACCGCTTTAGCAGACGCACTGCTCTCCTCATGGCCGCCTGTACAACTATCTGCTTCATCATTTTGCAAGCCGCATCGGTTCATATTGCCATGTTCACTGTCTCGCGAATCGGGCTGGGTTACGGAAAGTCATGCACCATGATTGTCACGCCTGTTTACTTAGCAGAGACCTTTCCTCACAAGTACAGAGGATGGGGTCTCGGTTTGGTTAATGATTTCTACTACGTTGGTATGATCCATTTCAGCCTTTTGTAGACTTCGTCCGGTACTAATTGCCTGCAGGGGCACTGATTGCCGCTGGCGTGACATACCGCACCGCCGATTTCGACTCGACTTGGTCTTGGAGAACGCCATCACTTCTCCAGGGATTCTGGAGCTTACTCTGCATAGCAATTCTTCCCTTCGTCCCCGAGTCTCCTCGTTGGCTTGCCTTCCAAGGCCGAAGGAAGGATGCGTTACGTGTTCTTGCTCAGATCAGCTCTGACGGCAACGAGTCTGATGAAGAGGTTCAAGCCCAGTATCTAGAAATTAGGGCCGCGATCGAATACGAGAAGGAAACAACGAGAAGAATGACCGTCAGAGAGATTATGAAAAGTCGAAGCTCGATAAGGCGTCTCAGTTTGGTCTTTAGTTGTGCACTTGCTACAGTCATCGTTGGTGAGTGCAAATCTACAGCCGTAGCCTACGTCCGAGACTGACAGATTGACTAGGAAATCAAATTGCAAGCTAGTAAGTTCCGCCACCCGTCTACAGGATCCACGACCAGTCTCTAGTTCTTGGGTCCCAAGCCGCTTACATACATTAGCTACTTTGGCGACATGCTGTCCAACGCAGGAATCACTGACTCAACGCTCCAACTTCAGATCGCAAGTCAACTTTACCTAGCTTATGTACTTGTACTAACTATCGATAGAACATCATCTTGAATGCTTGGTGCCTCTTCTGTGCCCTTCTCGGAACCCTTTTCGCTGATAAGATCGGTCGTCGCCTAAACGCATTAATCTCAACCATTTTGCTCACCATCTTCCTCTTCCTCATCGGCGCTTTCACCAAGCTCTACGGCAATTCCACCAATGAAAGTGCCATCTACGGTACAGTTGCGTGTATGTTTCTCTTTATGGGTTCCTACTCATTTGGATGGACACCCTTGTGCTACCTATATCCTCCCGAGGTGCTCAACTACAGACTAAGAGCCCAAGGCATGGGTGTCAATACCTATACTTACTTCTGTTTCGGCCTGGCTTTTGTCTTTTCTTTCCCGTTTGCCCTTGATGCGATGGGCTGGAAAGCTTACATGATGAATGCTAGCTGGAATGTCTTGTTAATTGCTTTTATTTACTTCTTCTGGGTTGAGACTAAGGGTAAGACTCTGGAACAAATTGATCAGATCTTTGAAGGTGAGGACGAGCTTGTTTTGTCCGAGTTGAAGATTGATGAGGTCAATGTGGATGTGGAAACAGGAAGTTTGAAGAAGAAGCTTTCAGCAGAGGTTACCCACAGTGCCGAGTAAGCTTTGGTAGTTATCTGATAGTATATATCTCTCGATATTTCTAGTGACACACGAGCTATATATCTATGGTCTAGGTTGATGTAAACCTGGCTTACTCAGGTTATCCCCTAAGATCCTAAGACCTTAGACCAGTCCTGATCCGCGATCCACGCTTCGACACTTTGAAGCTGAGGAGGCGACTTAAGCTGCAAGTGAATAAAACTATCAGCCAAGAGCTCAATCATTATATAAACACCGATGGTAAGAAACTTACATCCTTGGGGTGGATAGCAGTAGACTTATCACCGCCATGGAGTCCAATCTCATCGACAAAAGCAAAGTTTTCCTGAAGTTCGATTTTCAACTCGGGAGGACAATCAAAGGTAAACTGTCCCAGAGGTAGCTGGACTAGCTCTGTTTGATGACCGGTTACTTTGCTGAAAGTCGCAACGAACTCCCGCAGTGTAAGCCATCCACGATATCCGACGACGCTCTTCCCGGGAGCTTCTTGGATGAGGGCCTTGACGAATGGTCCAGAGTCTTGGTCGTGTGCGATAAGAGGAAGCTTGTTGTCGAGGTCCAAGTTCGTCGCGAATTGCACACCCCCATTCTCTTTCTGTAGCATAGTGTCAGTGTGAATAGACTTGTATGCTGGATAGTGAGAACTCACTCTGGTGGGTTGAGCCATTGGATGGTCTAGGAAATTACTCAAGAAGTAACCCGGAACAAAAATGCTCGTCTTTGCCCAAAGATCGGGCTGGTTTTTCTTGCCATATTCCTCTGCGTTTGCCTTGGAGTCAAAGTGGCACACATTTGTGTACTTTCCACTCGTCAACTTGGTCACATTCGGAAGTGATGAGATAACAAATTTCTCCAGGCTAGCCACTTTAGCAGCTTCGTCGATTACATTCTTGAGCTGTTGTGTCTCTTGCTCTTTGGTCCATTCGTTGAGTAGCTGTCCAGGCTTTGGTTTGTCCTGGTTGTTAGGGTCGTTGAAGATGCCCCAAAAATCACTGACTGCAAAGATAGCATTGGCATCTTTGAAGGCTTTGGCGAGTGATTCTCGGTCGTCCAGATCAGCTTGGGCTATCTCAACGCCGCGGGCCTTAAGAGTCTGCGCCTTGGGGCTGGAAGGGTTGCGAGTGATGCCACGAACATGCCAGTTTTGGTCGTTGAGAAAGGTGTTTACAACGGAGCCACCTTGACCACCCGTGGCACCAATAACGACTATGAGCTTCTTAGTGGCCATTTTCGAGACGATAGTGTTTCAAGTTCGATAAATGATAATGTTATAAATGTTGAGTTTGACTAGAATTCTTCCTTTCATCGCTCGGTTTTCCATACCTATATATACTTTTTTGCATTCAATCACGATTCTAAAAACTATAGCAGTAATTTCATTATTTACTCGAATGATTGTTCTCAATAACGTTGTATATCCCTGTAATTGTTTTGCTTGATAAGACAACTGATGTCGTTATACACAGCTGCGGTTGTAGTCCCACTAAAGTCCGCTCCAAGTCCGCTCCTTCCGCTCAATCCGATGCTCACTTCGCTTTTGTCCGCTCGCCTCCGCTCCTTGGCATGAAACTCTTTCTCTTCTTACATCCAATCTTTTCCCAGCCAGAGAAGGCACCGTAACACCGCGAAACTACTGACTCGATTTGATTTCTAATACTATTTCGTTATTACCACGAGTTGTTGACGCCGAGTGATTCTTCAGCGTTGACTGCCTTAGTGAACTCTTTGACATGCCTCCCTCACAAGCCCGCCATTCTTGCCGAGCATGTCGGTATGGCTTCACTTGTATTAATAATCTTACTCAACCACTAACACAACCTACTTAGACGCCTCAAAAGAAAATGCAGCAGGGATCTGCCGTCGTGCTCCGTCGTATGTACATGCTAAGCAACGCCCATGAGCCAAGACTGATCGACGATTGTCAATGATAGTGTGACCGCCTCGGCAAGCGATGTGAATACTCAGACTTGGTAACGCCCCCGAGCTCTGATTCTAGCCCGCCCAATTATGCAGAGCCTACAAATCACTCGTCCGATCTTTCAATCTCAAACCAACCATTCCCCTTGCCCTTCTTTCTGGACCCAAATCACTTTACCCCTTTGAACGCCAGCAACGCATTAGCTCCAGGCCCTCGATATGATTTGCAACAGGTCATATCAAAGCACCTAACCCCTGCTGATCTTCCCGCCCTTTATCAAGATTACTTCACTTCAGTACATGAGTGGCTCCCCATGATCAGTAGGAAGCGGCTTACATACGTCGACCCTTTCAGCCAAGACGCCTGCCAAGATCTTACTCTATTATGCATGAAGATCTGCACTATCAGTCCAAAGAGTCCGTCCCCAAGCCAAGACTCTTCATATATACTAGCAAAGTCACTGTGTTCCGCCGCTGAAAGCGCCGGCTTAGTCTCACTACGACTAGTCCAAGCTCTGGTCCTTTTGGCCGTCTACGAGTCCTCACACGCCATATATCCCGCCTCCTATCTCACCATCGGTCGCGCGGCAAGGTTGGGTATGCTGATGGGCTGGCATGACAGAGATGCCCAACAACTTTTCAAACTGGGAGACAGCTGGTCTAAGCGAGAAGAGCAGCGCAGAACATGGTGGACCATTTTTGTCTTGGATAGGTTGGTTATTCTTCCCACTTGTACTATCTATCTCCTGACCAGTATCCGCCCACTAGGTTTATTAATATCGACACAAGCGGGCTGCCGTTCGCCGCACCAGAACCATGTCCTGATGAGCTATTGCCAGTCAACGACGAGGATTGGGTCTTGGGAAAGACAGTACCGAGCGAACCGCTATACACTGCTTGCTTCAGCTCCATCACAACTCTGGGCTCGTTTGCCAGAACATGTCAAGCAGCACATATGCTCGGCAAGGTTATACAACACAAGGAGACGAAAACCAAGTCGTCGCACGATATTCTTCAGGTTGTGCAAGAAGGTCAGAGTCTCCACCGAGCACTATCCTCCTTGCAAATCTCTATCGAAGAGCAGTGGACAAGCAATACTTCTTCGCAGTCACCGGATTCCTCGTTGGCGTGTGCTCTCGGTATCTGCGTGTGTGCACAAGCTCTTCTATATGGATCCTATGGTTGTCCCGATGCCCCTGGAACAACGAGTAGGGAGCGGTTGGCCCACGAAACAGAAATGCAGAGCGTGAGCGTTCAAGGTCTGAGGACATTAGGCGGCTTAATTGTTCCCAAACTGGCTCAGGCCCAGTCCAATAGTCCACTCCTAGCAAGGTGTTACTATACAGCTTGTAACGCATGCTCGTGGTTTATTCGGGAGGACTACGAACCGCAGATGCGCCGTGCCCTGGCGGCTATAGTAGCTGATTTAAAGCGACTATCCAAGCGCTGGGCTATCGCAAGTATGTATTCCAAAACTAATGTCTATCCCAGAACTGACATTTCGACTAGCCGAGTACATTGCTCTGCTAGAAAAGGGTGGGATCTTGAATCTTGTCGACAACGACCCTGAGCATGAACCCATTCAGTGCGGCTAGACGAATCTACAGACCCAACATAACTTGCCACTCCGAGACATCCGAGCAGCACACGCGCAGATGGCATGATGTCTACACCACCATTAGGAGGAAGCCGCAATTCCTCTGAGAAGACGTCGAAAATCAAACAACCATTCAAAGATCAGGATATCGAACGCCAATTAAGTTCAACAAAAGTACTATAAAATCATCATGCAATTCGCAATCGTAATGGTAGATGTGGGTCTACGCCTCTGCCTTTGGTTTAGCTTTATTACGTACAGTTCCAGCCATGGCCGAAATCGGTGGATCGCCTCTTCTCGCTTCTCGCTTGTGCTTGGCAATGAGAATTCTTCTGACAACGTCCTCTGCCCAATTCGCCCTTGAATGAGTGGACCTTGATAAATACGGGGTCCTGGAAATACTCACTGGCGCCACTGAAGCTCGAGCTTTCATCAACCGAGGCAGCCTCGAAACAGGTCAACAAAACAACCGCCAATGTCTTCAAGCGAACGTCGGCGCCGTGAGGGCCAACAAGGGCAAGACTCTCAGCCCAATGGCGTGTTACATGATGAGACTTCGCCATTGCTTCCTCAGATACCAGAGACCAACGAAGATGCGACGTCAAAGCCATTGACTGACGCCCATAGCCTCTGGGCTGAAGCGAAGCTATTATGCCAGTACTCGCTCCCTTTGATCGCAACATATCTTCTCCAATATTCTTTTACCGTCATCACAACCATCGTCGCCGGTCGTTTGGGAGCCGAAGAACTCGCAGCATCTAGTCTAGCCTTGACGACAATGAACATTATCGGCTTCACGATCTTTGAAGGCATGGCCACGGCGCTCGATACGCTATGCGCCCAAGCCTACGGTTCCGGTCGCTACACCGGCGTGGGAATGCACATCCAGCGCATGCTCGTCTTCATGACCATTGTCATGGTCCCTGTCGGTGCCATCTGGTTATGCTCTCACTGGATCCTCCCTTTGCTCGTTCCTCAGCGAAGTCTTGCCCTCAAAGCCGCCTCTTTCTTGCGCGTCAGTCTTGTCGGATTACCAGGTTATGCATTCTTCGAAGCAGGCAAGAGATTCCTGCAAGCTCAGGGCGAGTTTGGCCCAGGCATGGTTGTGCTCATCATCTGCGCGCCCGTCAACGCCTTTCTGAGCTGGTACTTCGCTGTCAAACTCGACATGGGTCTCGACGGCGCTGCATTCGGTCAGGCACTTGCCAACAACCTGCGTCCTGCTTTGCTTCTGCTGTATGTCATGTTGATTGGAAAGAAGTCTCACCTATGCTGGGGTGGATGGGATGCTCGTGCTGCCTTTGCAGTGCGTGAATGGGGACCTATGGTACGCCTCTCTGTTGCCAGTACTGCCGTTAACGCCGCTGAGTGGCTTGCCTTTGAAATTCTTATGATCAGCACTTCCTACATCGGCACCCGTCATCTCGCTGCCCAGACAGTTCTCAACACGCTCTCTATTGTTACCTGGCACGTGCCATTTTCTATCAGCGTTGCAGTCACCACTCGCTTTGGTCATCTCGTAGGCGCAGGAGCACTCAAGGAGGCTCGCCGAGCTGCGATTCTATACTCTGTTGTCTTTATCGTGGTTGGTATTCTCGATGGCGCGTTTTTGTTTGTGCTGCGCCGACCGCTCGCAGACCTATTCTCCGAAGACACCACCGTCAGGGACCTGGCCACTGGATCCATGCTTGCCGTTGCCTGTTTCCAGATTATCGACTCAATCATTTGCGGTACTAATGGTGTTTTGAGGGGTCTGGCGAAGCAATCTGTTGCTGCGTGGGTTGTACTGGCGGTCAATTACCTCGCTGCCGTACCTTTTGCCATATGGCTTGAGCTGGGCAGTCCCAACATGAAGCTTGATGGCCTCTGGATTGGTCTTGGAAGTGGTATGGTCATCATTGCGGTTATCGAGTGTGTCTATATGAAGTGGATTAGCTGGCAGGATTGTGTAGACGATGTGAAGGAGAGGGAAGATGACGGGACATAGAATGTTCCCCAGGGAATCCCAGGAGGCCTCCTACATATATATGCGTCTTGGCTCTTCGTAGCCAAGTGTATTTCTACTCGATTCTTTTCACGTGTTTCTCATAGACCTCTAGATATTACTGTTAATTTTCACATTGAGGATCCCGCACCTCATGTACCGTAAGACAACTACGGTATGTGGGCAGTGCCGCAGATCAAGGTATGCTCGAGGCTCAGCTGCGTAAACTTCGCAGAGGTGACCATAATGGGAAGATAATCACAGGGATCTTAAGCAACAGGCCATCACCAACCGATGAAAGGGCAGCCAACCAATCAGCAGATATTTGATGATATGATGCATAAGTTGTTTGTGACGATTGATTGGACCAAACCACCGTCAGCTTATTGCTGCTTTGTCTCGTACAAGCCTTGTTCTTTTTCAAACCCCCTACGCATCTCTTGATCCGTAGACAGTACAACACATCTTCCCAGCATCCACACTATTACTGGTTTCTTCGGCTTAAACTCTGCCACCTCTTATTCCCGTAAAGATAATGTATCGAACAGCCTAAATCAAAACCCATGCATACTCGCATCAAAGTCGCGTACAATAAGGCCACAATGATAGTTGGCGTTCCGCCAACACGAGTCGACCTGTTTTAGCTGTAGGTCATCCAGTGTTTGCAATTCAAGTGGAAATGCTAAACGACGAATGGGGGGCATCTAATGGCCTCTAAGCGATTGTATTTACTGCTAAAATCATAATCTCGTAACTAACATGTTCAAGCCAACATAGCTTCAATCACGCTCTCAGGCCCCTTGTGGTAGATGCCCGTAACCTTGAGTCCTGCATCCTCGAGCAACTTGTGCCACTGGCTCTCAGTCCGCTCACGGTTCACTAACATGCCCATCATTGTCCAGTCAAGGCTCGTCTGTTGCCATGGTGCTCCAACGTCCCGCAAGACAGTTTCGTTGATGAGTAGTCGAGAGTGATCCTTGACCATGGCGTCTCCAAGGTGAGACAGGATAGTAGCACACTCAGCGTCAGGCCAGTCGTGGAGAATAAGACGCATAAAGTAAGCCTGTGCGCCTCGGTACTCAGCTGGTTGGGGCTTGAAGAAGTCGTGTGCAACGGCTTGGATGGTCTCAGGGAGGTTTCCGGATGTCTTGGCCTCTTCAATGACAGCTGGTAGATCTTGCAATACTAATTTTCCCGGTGGGCCAGAGTCTCCAGAAGCCAGGCCCAACAGTTCATGGCCCAGACCACCACCAACGTCGACCAGCCAGGGAGCATTATCGTCAGACTTTTGAACTCCAAGGCGTTCCTTGAAAGGATAAAATTCAATCCAACGGGGTCTCGCTCGGGCATAGCCAGTCATGAAGCCATTGAAAGCCTTGCCCAGACGGGCGTTGTCCTGAAGAATACTAAAGAATGGCTTATCGGTCCTCAGACCATACTGAACAGGTGAGTCGTTGGCGTCCTTGGGAACTTTGTAGTCTGTCTTGGCGAGAAATTCAGGAAGACCTTGGAAGGTTGGAATCATGCCTTCGAAGCTGTAGATGATACCTCCCTCCATGGTTGGGTCGCGGGTGGACATGGAGAAGGGTGTTCCGACGTATGAGTCTTGTCCAACTTCTTTGATAATGCCATTAGCGGCCAAGTGCTTGAGGACTCGGGCTATCGTCCAAGTAGTCAGTGAGGCTATACCAATATTGTAAGAGTGAAATGAGACCATACCGACTAGGATGGGATCAGCATTTGTACCAGCTGCCAACTGCTCACTACTCTGGGGCTCTTCTCCAAGCTTCTGGAGTATACCCAGGTCAAAGGCAGTTCGAAAAGCGGCAGTTCGAGTTGGTTCACCCCAGCCAATTCTCGCCAGCTGTTCCCCAGGATTCTCCAGCTCTTGGATGAGCGCGCTGGCTGTGGCTATGATCTTCTGCCTCGCAACCTCATCTCCTGTGTCTGTAAAGTGTTTGCCGTCTGCGGCTAGTACCTCTAAAAGCGAAGCGGCCATGTCAGATAAAAGGTTAAGTCTATGCTAATCGATACTAGATGAGCGAAGCAAGGAGAACAGTGCCTATCTTGCGAGGAATCATTCCTCTTTTATATATGAGACACTAGATGCCGTAGTAACCTTACCCGTACATCCCTGTGATGTCCTACGGACTACGGTGCAAGGGCCTTGCCATTGTCCATGCGGGGACACCAAGTCCAACGGATAACGTTCAGCCTACCACAAATATCCCCGAGATTCGTCACGGCCAGCTAAAAGCTAAAACAAGCTCCGATTTGCTCGATCGAATGGACACGCTAGAAGGCTGTGGTCGGCTGAGAGGCTCCGAGACGTGTTGGATTGAAAATTGATCCCCTTCTTGTGTTAGCTCTTGGAGTCTCTGGATGCTTGCAAGGACACCCTTACAGATACCTGCCAATTGGAGGCCAGCGTATTGGCTTCGAGACTTCTATTCACTAACACATTACCTTCAACGTCAAGTACCATGAGATGGCTACACAGGAGGAACGGATAGTAAGCACCCGGAGCCTCAAGGAGATTTGCTAGTATTCGGAGCTTTCCTAACACAGCCCTGTTGGTATGTCCAGTCGTGATGAGTTTCATGAATACTGTAATCATAGTAACAGTCTTGTTTAGCTAGCAGCCTTCAACTAACAGACCTGGTCAGGTCATATCATCAGCAGATACACCGTTCGTCTTAATGAAGCCCAATACACATGTAAGCACCAGAGGACTAGATACAGGACGATGTGCTGCTACTCTGGTCCACAAAAGGCAATCCTTTCGAGACAGCAGTTGCGGCTGAGAACAACACCCATGCTGAGCTGTTAGATTGACACGAGGGAGCAGGTTTCTTCCTATCTACAAGGATGCTGCTTGCAGCATATCTCAACCTAGTGCTTATTCAATTTCAGTGCTGTCTGCTTGATTTTAAGTGATTGGTATGGTGCAAACGCGCAGAAAAAGAGAAAAAGAAGTCCGAGGTAAAAAGCCCGAGAAAAAAAGCTCAAAATGGTTATGTATGCATCTATCCTAATTGAGTATGCACCGCGAGACAAGGCCGCAGGCTTGCCGTTCGATATGTTCCAATCTTATCCAACAACACTACCTTCTTCACTACCAATTACCAAGAGTTTTCATACTCGAATCTCGATCGTTCCGTTACCGACCTCCAGCCCAGAACCTCAAGAATGCCTCCTTCTTATCCTTGGGTGCCGGCAGAGGCTCAGGGTTCCGATCCTTCTCCTCCAATGGCAAGCCGTCATTTCCAACATTTGTCACCGCGTTCTGCTGTTTGCCCAGGAAGTAGTTTGTCTGGAAGAATGCGGCAAAGAGAGGGATGAAGGCCAAGCCGAGAGCTACGACGAGACAGTACCACAGACTGTTTCTGTATGCGGTAATGGCTCCCTGGCGCATAGGATCGTCGAATTCGTAGAGGGTTCGGATCTTGGTTACGCTGCTAAACAGTGTCTGTACGTCGGTTTCGTTGGCGGATGCAGGGAGATGTTCACGCAACTGGCCAGGCATCTTGTTTGACCATATAACAGACACAATGGCGCTGCCAATTGCACTTCCAATCTTTGACCACAGAGAAAGAAGCGAGATAACGAGCGCCACGTCCTGGTGAGGGACTGAGGCTTGAGATGCAACTCGAGAACCCACGACAGACATGGAACCTCCGAAACCGATAAGAATCATGGAGATGACGAGTGCACCCGTATTGTCGGTCGCCTTCCGGCCATCAAGAAGGATACCCATGCCGATAATTTTAACGCAAAGACCAGCGATCTGGATGGTTCGGTAACGGTGAGTCCAGCGTTGAGCGAGACCTACCAAGGGGCCGGCAATGCAGAGAGCGAGTGTCAACGTGTTACCGTAGTAGACCTGACAAGATTAGCGACAGAAGTTACAGGACGATGGAGTCTGACTGACCCAGTTCTGATAGCTCCAGTCTTTGGCGATGAGGGTATAGGAGGAAAAGTATAAGCCACGGATGTTTCCAGCAACTAGGAGTATGTCAGTTAGTGGCTTGCGTTTCAACAGGTATTAAGCTAAACTTACGCATGTAAAAGCTGTCAATAATGATGGCCATGATAAAAGTCTTGTTAAAGACAAGTCGACGAGGAGCACTCGGTACCTTGGCCCATTTCATCTCAAAGATAACATACGTGATGAGAAGCACTCCGCCAACAACCATCATAGCGATCAACGAGGGGTTCTTCCATCCGTGAGCGGCATATGTCTTGAGGGAGAATGGTAGCAGAAGCAGAGACCAACCGAACCCAAGCAAGATCAAGCCAAAAGCGTCAATCTCTTGCAGGTTGCTCTTCAGAGCTTCGAACCATGACCTATCTGTTTCAACCGCCGGCGCAACAATAGCACCATGTGGTCCCTGATAGCCATTCTCTTCTGCCATTTCCCTAGCAGCCCGACGAGCAGAATTACTCGAGGCAACGTTGACGATGCCCTCTTTCTTGGCCTTGCGGTCTAGGTAGATGAGAGTCGCAACAGCTGGACATAAAGCAGCGGGCATGATAATGGCAAACATACCATAGCCCCAACGCCACTGGTCCTTGCCCTGTAGAGCACCCACGATCTTACCAGCGAACCATGTGTTGATTATGAATGGTGTGGAGAGTATTGAGCTTGCAAAGCCACGCCACTCGAGGGGCGTCAAGTCGGCCACGATGATGTCGTTGGTTAGGTCCAAGCCAGAGCTACCGATAGCAACAAAGACTTCACCCACAATATAAGCCGATATGGTCCGTGACGAAGCAGCGATGACATATCCGCACGCATAAAAGAATATGCAGACGAGGTATGTATAAGGTCGGCTCGTGATGTCGGAAAATTTTGCGGTGAAAGGCTTGGAGACGGCGCTGATGATGCTTGTGGCAATAGACAGAGTCGACAGCACCGAACTGTGTCTCTCAAAGTACGATGAGGCATTGACGCTGTAGTACGAGGTCGTAGATGAGTCGAGCGAGAATGCCCATGCGCAGACGAGAACTGAAGCGCCTACGAGCCAGAGAGTCTTGCGATCAGACTTGGCCTCACGATAGACGGCCTCCATGCGGGTAACGCCCTG
This sequence comes from Fusarium sp. MBC 119, assembly GCA_030411635.1. Taxonomy (NCBI): domain Eukaryota; kingdom Fungi; phylum Ascomycota; class Sordariomycetes; order Hypocreales; family Nectriaceae; genus Fusarium; species Fusarium sp. MBC 119. The sequence continues at coordinate 109,252 of JAPERM010000272.1, read as the reverse complement.
AGACTGGAGGACATCGCCAACGTTGGAGAGCTGCTTCGGATCCTCGCTGTCTCCCGACATGACCCTCTCTGGCTGACGGGGCGTAGGCGTGATAGCATCTTTGTCTTGGGGCTGTTCGGACATTGTGACTGAGTAGTGTTGTTTCACTGACACATCTACAGCCAGGAAAGAAAGTAACAAAGCAGATGAGGTTTGTCACCGGATCAAACCATTGGTACCATCTTGAGGCATTATATAGCTTGCCCTTCTTTTCTACTTCGCCTCCTCTGTTGGTAAAGCTAGCGGCCGATCGTTGCAGTAGAACTGAACTTAGAGCCTTGCCATGTATGGACAACCGAACCGACATCACCCGTTTGGATTCTAACCAGTGGAGTAGCCTAATCTAATCAGATCAATCTCATCAGATTAGTGGTGGAGTTTCCGCATCTTTCCAAGTGTCCCCTCTTGAAAATTTCTATTGTCATAGGATTCTGTCAAAAGCCGAGTGCATGCGGATATAAACGAAAACATGGGTACTTGGATGGGGACATCAGGCCTTCTTGGCTTTCTCTTTACAGGTGTGATTACGAAGAGGATCTTCAATATCGGAAATCACATACTAAAACGAGCTAGTTTTTGCATCATTCCTTTAAGCATACTCTTTGAACTTCTCAAGAGTTCATCATTCAAGCCGTTATACCCGTTGTTCGCCACCAGGGCCCAGAGGGACTTTTCCCTAGGAGGAAATTCAAGACATGATCCCAGCAAGGACTTGTGTGTTACCAAGAACTCTATAATAGTTATAGGACGACTAAGACGATATAATTCCCGAACGTTTCCGAAGTCTAATCAGATATTCTTGAAAATCTAACAGAATACTTGAGGGGACAAAGTGTCAATGCGGGAATAAAGAAGCAACAAAGGATCCTCTCAGTTTTCCGCATCATATGCGCGATCCGTCTAGGTTCAGGGTTTTGTATGCTCGCTTAGCCGACTTCGCTCAGAGGACGAATTGAGCGGGAGAATCGAGCGGCCGTACCTTGCCTCTCATGAACGCTACTCTCAAGATGTTCCACTCTGGTCGGCCGACCGGCTTTGCATCCCACGCATGACTTTGTCGCGGGAGTATCATCAACTAATATCAATTGTCTAATAAAGCCGACCCAAGGTTGGTGAAGTGGAGGATTTGAGCTGTCAAATGGAGTTTGTTCCCAAAAAGTAGTAAAAGCATTGGTAGCCTCTGGATGAGATACTGTATGAAGAGATATAACGTAATCTAATAGCACAATTCTCGACTCATGTGTACAAGTAAGAACACAGAAGATTCAAATCGGTTCGTGGTTATTTCCTAGACTCAGCATCTTAGTTTTGATGAGGGCAATGCACTTACTGGTAGGAAGGAAAACAGCTGTCGGTTGAAACTGGCAAAGCATGATAACATCTCTTGAGCTTGGAGCCCCGAATCAGCCCCATATGATCCAACCAATGGTGATCCCCTTATGAGGCTAGTGCCTCATCAGTAATCAGGAGCACAGATAACCGTGTGACTCCTTAGTGATATAGCAGACCTGTACTTAGGCGGTATAAGCGAGGATATAGGAAGCTGAGCTGGTATCAATAAGCTCCAATGCGAGCTTCTTAAACATGGGACGTATGCTAGCCAGGTCATTTTACGATATAATAAAGCCAAGCTCCCAAGGCTTGTTTCGAGTGATATCACACCTAATGTAAGTTTGCCCCAGCGCCTTGGCCGATCAACAATTGGGCAAACGTCTCGTGGCTTTGCGATGCTGTGAGGAAGAAGATTCCACACCTAAGTACGTGATGTCTAATCTTTGGACTTGTTTCCTAGGGAGAACCCGTCGGTGTAAAGCATAATAGGTAGCTTGCATGAGATTATGTTGCTTTTAAGCTTAATGTTTATACTATCTATGCTGTATCGTTGCTAGTTTCAACCGCTTTCTACTTGCGCTTACAACGCCTGCTCTGACGGTCTACGTTTGATTATCAGCGGTATTAGTAGAATTCTCACTTGTACCACAACAAGTCTGAGCAATCTACGGCACCTTCGGTAGTTGATGTTTCAGCCAGAAAACGTTTTGGTTGCCATTCAAAGTTTTCTAAGACCCACGAGATGCCATAAGACGAACCTGGAGGTGGAAGTATCTCACTGTTGTCTCATGCCTGTTCACCACGGCTCACCACGAAGGTATTGATTATGGAAATACTGGTCGCATAAAATGGTGATTCTTGAACAGAATACAAGATTTGGCTGCATATGCTAAAATAGTCAACCAAGTACCCATTACGGTAGCTTGCGGAACTCGTCAGGCCTAATAATCTCGAGCACTTGACGACTTGTTTGCAGTAGCACGAAAGAAAGAAGCCTAACGCAAGGTCATATCAGACTAAGGTCCCAGCCATCAGCGTAAACCTCTGGTCTGCCGGAGAACGTTGTTTTGGCAAATATCTACTATTTAGGCCCAGTGTTAAACCTGGCCAGCCTAACACGACAATTGTACCCGAGTCAATAAATGGAAAGTCTAAGGGAAGGATTCAGAGTCTGTTGTCGTCTGACTAATATATGTCCCACTCATGGTTTAGCATTCCAAAGCACCTGTCTACCAAAGAGTTATAAGTGGCTTGATAAATGAAAGGCAGGCAAGTGTTTTGCGATCAAATAATAGCATTGGTTTTTGTGCCTTGACAAGCATGACACAAAAGACTTTATGGGGCTTTTCATGAGTTATTGCCCATGTCTTCTACTAACATCATGATACCATAAGGAGCCATAGTGAATGTTAGTGAAATTAATGTCTTTCAAGCTGGTTTCTCCCTTGCAATGCTCCCTGCTTGAACTTGCAATGTGCGCAGATAAGGAGAGCGCACATGACATAGGAAGTTACAATTTTAAAGTTGAAGTACTTGGATAGGATAGCGTTATAGTTTCACTCGCGGCATTACCGTAACCCTAATACTTGACCTGATCAAGATCAATACTAAAACGATGGTTTTTTTGTACACAATCTAAGATGAGCGTGAAGCTGGCCAGCTCAGCTTTCCAGCTTAGACGACAGCCATCCCTTTGATAGTTCGAAGACTAATTACCAAGCCAGGTCCAAGGCATACTCAAATTCCAGCATAGGCAAATATCATACTCTTATAGCTTGCTATATTTTATCCCTTCTAAAAATTCCGATAAAACACTAATCTTTGCGGCTATGTCGGGGGTGAGTTAGTCAAGGGACTGGAATGGGTACTAGGTTACACATTTTACAGCCTCATTCAGCCTGCAGCCTACTGAAAAATTGAAATATGCATCAACTTACAGCTCTGGCAAAAGAGGCTTAACGGTCATTACTAGCGCTTGGCGCAGGGGAGAATCCGAGCAGTCATGGAATGTAGTCAACAGCTCGTTTAACGCATTGTTTGAGATTCACGATCGATCGTTTTCATGATTATATGATTTCTGCTCAATTGGACTTGCATTCAAGCAATATGCTTGCTCTGATGTCATGAGGCGTTTTGGTCCCTTATTCTGAATGGTAACTTACATGGATAGAGGCACTTGGACCTGGGCACAGACAATTACTGAAGTTGACGTGGACAATTACTTAGTCTATTTGAAACGGTTTGTGGCAATCAGTAGCAGTGCCAACTCATCAGCGCGCTGCAGAAATATGCTGTACACCAATTCTCGCAGCGTTTGTTGATGTTGCTTGTTACTGGGTCAATACACATGCATATGTAATGTGGTTGTCGTTGTGGTTGCCAATCTGCAGGGGGGAAACAAGCTTACGACTAGCCAGGGGTAAAATGATCAACTTGGCGGAAGGTTGACCACTGATCTCACTAGAGACAATTGTCGTTTTTGACTTAGACAAATCCATTCCGGTTGATCTGCAATAAACAAGCTTCATGCCTGTTGGTCTCTCACCGAGAGAGGAACAACCTACCCTAGAGTAAACGAGAGCCTTCGTCATTGCCGTGTTTTCCTTGGCTCGAGCGCCTGTCTCGCTTCACTCTCCCTGAGCAATTCGGTCTCTTTCTCCCTTGGCGTGGCTTTTGAAAGACTAGGGGCCCCTGTCAATCGTCATCCACAGCACCTTGATTGATCAAAATGGAGCCGTCATCACCGCCCACTTTGCTTTTCTCCTCCACTTGGAAGAGAGGGACTTTGGAGAAGGCACTTTACCTGCAGCAATTGGTGATGTCCCAACAGATGATAACCGCCAAGTACCCTGAAAAATCATCTCACCTCATCACGACTCAGGAAGAATTCTTCACCTTCTACTCCTTTCCCCTTTTAAGCTCGTAACTTTCAGCTATGGCGGTAGACTTTAACAGACGAGGCCCAACAGCCTGGTCAAACGTAAGGCCTGGACTTGTCTGGAATTCACGTACCTCGGCGATAACCCAGTGAGAGCTTCACCAAAAAGTTAGCTGCTAGAAAAATAAACCGAGCCCCGGATAGGGCGCTGGAACGGCCCCTGCCTTGAATCGCTAGCGCACGGGCTTTCGCAGTGAACGCGCATCCCGTAGCTTTTAGCTTGATCAAACCTACCCGCGGATAAAGTATGCGCGATACTTCGTGTTCAAGTATCTATCAGTCGACCAGCGCAACGACCGTGAATATTGGCTATGCCAAACAAGGATTAACACAGCGACAAGCGCCTGCGACGTGATAGCGTGGCGTCAGCCGATGGTTCGTGGCGCAGGCGGTTCCGCTAAGAGTCCGGTTGGGCAAACCAAGGTCTAGGCCTGATCGCGTCTCTCCTTCCCTGTTTGGACTCTGACGTCTGGTTGGCCAACGCCAGAGAGGTACTTAGCTTTCTCGTACCGCTGTTCCTTCCCATTTTCTCCAAGCCCTGCAGGCGCAGCGAGTCGAGTACGACAGGTGAGTGAGGCGAAAAGAGAAGGAACATGGAAAAGGCACGACTCATGAACCAATACAGTCGTACTTACTTGTATTGAACCATTTCCAGTCCCTTGAGAAAAAAAACCTCCATTTAATTTCTTGGATATTCTTTGCGTCGACATCATTACATCGTCAAACGGCTTTTAAAGACTCCACCTCCCAATTACGATCCGCGGCCGATACGATACGACACGACTTTGTCGGATTGGGACCCATCTCCATCTCACAAGCTTGCGGAGAACCAGGGACCGCGGCCGCCCGTGCTACTGCCACTGCTACATACGTATTCGTACAGCACAGCACAGTCAGGTTCCAGGATTCCTCTTCCTCTCTTTCTCGCTTTACGCACTTCGTATCGATTGCTAAAGCCTGGCAACAGAAGTCAGAGTCAGCTGTCAGAACAAAGCAGCCACAGCATTTCTCATTCGTATCGTTCATCAAACTCCCTCAGCCGTGGAACGTGGCTCGCGCAGTTTCAAGCCGCTGTCTCACTCCACCCTGTGAGGGTCGGGGTCTCGCTCGGGTCTCTTATCTCCCGTCTCCCATCTCCTCTCGCCTACCTACGCTACAGTCTACAGTACTGTACCTCCCCCATTTCGCCCTCACTCTGTTTGACTCGTCGTCACTTGTCGGGTCCGGAGGATCCGTCTTTCTTCATTCCCACTTCTGAATTCACTCATCTCTCGGGTTTGACTCGTTGACTTGTCGTCTCGTCTCGACTTGTCACGCCAGGTCAGGTCACGTCTCTCTGGGCCGAGAGCACACGACGTATTCAACTGACACACAAACCACGCGCCCGATTACAATGGACTCGTACGTTGCCATCTTTCCCATCTTGAATTCTTGACTCAGGATACTTCCCACCACCTTCTTCCGTTCTTCTGTCACACCTTCTGTCTGGCCCAAACTCTATCATCGAATCGAACCTTATCCGTCAGACTTACCAACTCGAGCTTACGCGTTGTAGATTTATTCCAATGTCCGCCGCCGCTGCCGGCTGGGGTCAGCCTCTCGCGACAAAATCACCAGCTGCTCGGCGATCATTAGGCCACTTTCGATCTCTCTCTTCAATCGCAGCTCCCCCTAGCTATCATCCTCGAACTCCGTCACTCACTCCCGACCACACACCGATCAAATCCTCCTCCTCGACACATCTACCTATAGGTTCACCGAATGCACCTACAGATTTTGGCGATGAGATGAGCACCATACCCGATCCTCGAAGTCGTGCCATGAGCCCGGCGGATGACAGCGGTGCTGCCACTCCCAATCACCACCCCGATCTCAACAATGAAGTCGCCACACTCAGCAACAAGCTCATCAATGCCATCAACCATCAGACCATCCTCGACGATTCTTTGTCCGCCGCACGCCACGAACTTGATGCTGCACGCGATCGCATCCGCACGCTAGAGACCCAAAATGCCTCGCAACGCGAAATGCTGGCTGGTGACGTATGGGTTCGGAAGCACACCGTTGAGGCTGAAAAGAAGGTTTGGCAGTCCAAAGTAGCCGCGGAACGCCAAAAGCGTCTTGATACGGAAATGGAAAAGAAAAAGATTGAGCAAGAACTCGAAAACCTTACCGCCGCCCTGTTTGAGGAAGCGAACAAGATGGTGATTGCTGCCAAGGAGGAAGCCAAACTTGACCACGAGGCATTGCAACGCAAAAATGACCAGCTCAAATCTCAACTGGCTGATACAGAGAGTATTCTTAAATCACAACAGGAGCAGCTCGTCGAACTCAAACATGTCATGGAGCATATGGCTTCGGAACGAGACGATCACACCAATCCTACTGCTCCCTCTTCGCCTGGCTTGATGAAGTCCGATTCACGAGACGATCAGCGACCATCTACCGAAGAGCCAGCCCCCTCACTATGGGGTGCTGTCGAGCCCGCTCACCCGACTAGCTTCTCCCATCTTATTCAACCTGTCCTGCGAACCGATTTGTCTTCATATGATGATTTTGTCAGCCTTACACGAGTCTCACGAAATCGCCCCGGTAGCCGCGTATCTTCAGGTTCTGTGAGCGCTTTGAATGCGTTAACTGGCTTTGGTATGGGTGGTTCGACATCAAGTGCTCATCCTTCGAATGCATCCACAACCTCGCTCGGCACACCAATTCCTGCGGCTGGAAGTGCTCCCCAATCGCCAAATACCCCTGCTTCGACCGTCAGTGCTGCTTCAAACGCATCTGCTACCCCTCTGCCAAGTTTGAAGGACACCAAGTTCTACAAGCGAGTTCTGGCAGAGGATATTGAGCCAACACTTCGTCTGGACATGGCACCGGGCTTATCGTGGCTTGCTCGCCGATCCGTTATCGCCTCGATTGCTGATGGATCCTTGGTCGTCGAACCCGTGCCGACTTCTGGAACTCTCATTGCTTTGACAAAACCGCAATTTTACCCATGTTCCCTTTGTGGTGATTCTCGAAAGGACCCCAAGTATCTACGAAACCACCGATTCCGCACAAGCGAGACCGATTCTGCTCAACGACACCCTCTTTGCAAGTACTGCCTCAGCCGCGTACGCTCCACCTGCGACTTCCTAGGTTTCTTACGTATGGTTAAAGATGGTCATTGGCGAGCGGAGAATGAAGACCATGAGAAGGCTGCTTGGGAGGAGAGTGTACGATTAAGGGAGCAGATGTTTTGGTGTCGCATTGGAGGGGGTGTAATTCCGAACATCCAGGCGCCCCTCTCTGTCGATATGGAGAAAAGCCCACGTAATAGTCACGATGGAAGTGCCACGTCGGATCATCTCGAAGTTCCTGGCTTTCAAACGCCACCGATGACGATGGAACGAACACGGAGCGACACGAGCAAGAATGGCCCAATCGAGGAGCCACATACACCCCCTTCGCAGACCGATGGGGCAAGGAGCGTACGCAGCTCCGTACAGTCCCTCGACGTGAAGAGCATCGCTGGCTCGGAGGAAACGAAGCGACTATCGATCACCATCCCAACAACGGATTAAAGAACAAACATCTTTTCAAAGCCGCTCGATGTTGGCAGTCTCGACATCGTCGTGGTTTTGTGTATTACTATGTATACTATTTTGGGCTACAGTATTGCATGCATTGTTTGGATTACGCCTTCGCGGCGTTGCTACTTTACACGTAGTAGAGTCATAACTATTACGGAGCTTAGGGGACGGAGGTTTTCCCCAATATTATTTACTGGACGAATGTGGCGCGGGAATTTGGATGGAAGGATGGAAGCAAGCAAGCAATCGGTCAATCATTTATGGACTGCTCAGGTCGGGGTTTCATTATTGGCGTTTTACGGACATACGCGCATCATTCTTTTCGGGCGGCGCAAAAAGGTCGGGAAAGGGGGTTTCCTTGGAATGACATATTTGTCCTTTGCTGTTTTTTTATCCAGAGCGTCACGATTGGGTTGTCACCATGCACAACAAGAGCACGCAACACACTGGCATGCGTTAGCTTTACATTTATTAGATTACTCACGGCCGTCAAGCATGCCCTCTGACGCTGCCATTAGTTGTAGTAGTAATAGATATGATACCAACTATCTTTGTCATCCTTTTTTTTTTTATGTTTACGACACAATTGTCCTGGCAGCATATTGTGAAGCGAGGTGAGAAACCCCACGGCCGGATTGCTTTGGTGTGTACACGTTTGCATGCACTGAATACAACCGTCACAGTTATTAACGTCAAACAATATTCGAACTTGAATATGAAAAATTGTATTAGATGGGAATTGTGTGTGCACCACTGCCAACATCATATCAATGCGACAACATTACTCCCGACATATACCAACAAATGAGAATACGCCTAAGTCTGACGTCCTGGTTCTGGTTTCTTACAACCTCATCCCCTCCTTCTTTTTGGTTGTGTTTTCTGTGATTTTCTGTTTCGAGATCAAAACAAATCTTCTTCCTTCCAGCCCCTTCTAATATGAGACCACCAGTAATTTTCCCATCCACCGTAAGTCGTAAGTAATAGAGTACATGATGTTACATGGTTTGTGACGAGGTTTGTATGAGGTAGGTTCCAGGGAAGTAGAAGGCCTGTTGCTGGCCAGGTATTGCAGCTGATCAAGATAAGAGTCTTCAAATAAATCTTTACAGCTCATCCTTGACTGTAGCATCCTGCTGGTTCTCACTGGCAGGCTTGGCCTTGGCCTCCTCAGCCTCCTTCTCACCATCCTTGCTGGCGGCTACGTCCTGTGGAGGGGGAGCAGCAGCCTCTTCATCAGTGCCCTTGACGGTCTCGCTGTTGACACCTTCAACATCAGGATGGGGAGGTGCAACACCAGCGTCCAAGTTCTGGTCGTCCCAGCCACCCTCAGGCTCAGGGACTTCTTGACCCTGCTCATCAACAACACGTGTCTTAGTCTCGTACTTGGTCTTGAACTCAACCTTGCCCTCGAGGGCCTTAACCTGCTCAGGGTCAAGGAGGTTGCCATCCTGGTCTCGGTACTCGACCTTCTCCTCTTGGGCAACTACTCGGTGCTCAACCTGATCCTGAGCCTGGGGGGCTCCAGAGATACCAGCGTCTTCCCTTTGGTCGACTACAGGAGCCTCCTGCTTGGGCTCAACCTTGTTGGCTGCTGTGGTAGGAACCACAGATGAGCTGATCGAGGGGACCTCGGTGTACTTATCATACTGTTAACCGAGTCAGTCAGTGCTCGTTTCAAGTGCATGAGGGCGTCCAGAAAAACTTACGGTATCAAAGAAGGTGTTGCAGTCGAAGTCCCATGTGTTGAAAAGCTTCACACGCTTGCAGTCAGCCTTGGTCCAGGGGCTACCATAGGCAAGAGGTGAGTAAAGGGTGAAAACAGCGGCTGAGAGGACAAGGAATGAAACAGTAGCGATTCGGTTGATAACAGCGGTCTCGCGAGCGCCGACACCGGGAACACGGGCAGTGGCATAGTCAAAGAGCTGGCACAGGGCGATAATAGCAAAGTAGAGAGCGGGGAAGTAGTGATGAAGGAAGAGCTGACGCTTCATCAGGTAGAAGGGGAAGTAGTGCAGAGCCCAGCCGAGGACTGAAGTGCCGATCTCGTAGTCGAATCGCTTGAAGGTAGTGTTGGCATAGTCATTGCAGCTGCGCTGCCAGCGAAGGACGGCAATGGCCTTGAAGACAATCCAGATGGCAACAGCAATGCTGGAAGACCACCAGATAATGGGGTTACCAAGGAGGTAAACCTGGGTGTGCTGGCGTCCCCAGAAGTTGATACCACGGCGGAGAATGGGCCACGACTCAGGACGGGAATCCCAGGCGTGAGAATCAGTAAGACCGGCATTGGTTCGCCACATGACCTCCTGGAGTTCCCAGAACTTGCCGAAGAAGCCAGGGTTGCGGTAGTTGACCTTCTCAACATCACCCGCCAACTGAGGGTGGGAGTTGCCCTCGACGTACCACAAGCTGTTGGGCAGAGTACCACCACGAGCACAAGTCACCTCCTGCTGCTCTGAAGCCCAATCAGGAAGCTTAACCTTGTGAGAGAAGAGAACGCAGCCAGTCATGACGTGAACAAGACGGAACTTGGTCTCAATGGTTCGGACGCGCTCCTTAGCGACAGCACCTCGGGTCTTCTTCTTAACAATCTCGACGCGGAAGAAATCGTTAGCATCACCCTCAAAGCCCTCGTAACCGTATGCAGAGACCTCGTTCTGCCAGTCAGCCTCGGTGATTGGGGCGCGGACATCGTGGGAATGAAGACGGCGGTGCGTGGGGCCGTGGTAAAGTCGGAGAACAGTACCATCCTTGATGTACTGGGGCTCAGGCAGGGCGTCCCAAGCATGGGTACCGTTGATAGGCTGACCATCAATTCCTAAGGGCTGGGTCTGGTTCTCGAGGAGCCAGATGTTGTTGTCGTCCTTGTGAGGGTACAGAGTGATCTGCTGTTGCTTGCTACCGGTAGGGTACATGAGGGGATGAGAGTGGAGGTAACCACCTTGGGTGTTGACATGGCGAATGCTAACACGGCTACCCATCATGACATCGGCGGGGACGTCCTTCATTCGCTTGTTGTTGAGAGTGGCCTGGAACTCGGAGCTCATGAAGCCATCGCCGTCGCCAGGGTTCTGGAGGCACATAAAGTGGATGGCGAACATGGCCATGTAGAAGGTTAGGGGGATCATGATAAGACAGAAGACTCGGGCCATGAAGTGCTTCATGAAAAGGCGCTGTATACATGTTAGTTACAACATCAAGAGTGGCTAGAATCTAGGAATACGTACCATGGACACGTTCTTGTTATCACCGAGAAGGACCCAGAGCTGAAGAACAGTGAGGGCACCAACCCAAGCAATGGTGAAGAGGCCAACCCACTTGATGCTCACGGTGATACCCAGACCAAGACCAGTGAGAACAAGCCAGAACCACCAGCTAAGCTGGAAAGCCTTCGCAGGACCAAGCTCATGCTGGTTAGTGAAGCAGGAGAAGGCGAGGACAGTGAAAGCGGTCGCAGCAACAAGAGGAGAATCGAGAAGGATCAGGCGGGCTTGAGTCAAAAGACCGTTCTCTGCAATAAGTCAGTAAAGCCAGGGCCTCGATTGTAGGGTGAACCATTGAGGAGAATACGAACCAAAGATGATGAGGCCAGCGCCCATGGTTGCAGTCATGGTGCGGCAGCCAACAGCCTTGAGGGTGAAGAACATGCAAGGAATCAGGAGAATACCGCAGATGGCAGGGAACATTCGCATCGCAACGTAGGGAACGCCAGGCTCAATGTAGTCCTTGCCGATCTCCTTGAAATCGAAGCTTCCATCGAAACCAGCGAGCCATCCAGTAAGAGCGATAAGCATCTTGGCCAGGGGAGGGTGGACGTCCATGAAGAACTTGCCCTTGATATACTTTGTAGCGAAACCACCGAAGCTGTTGATAGGAACGCACATGTTAGCGCATTGATGAACACGAAATAGGAATTGAGGCTGCAACAGAGCTCCGGATAGCTAGGGAGACGCACTGAACCTCGTCGAAGACAACGCTCGTGGGTTGGTAGATTCTGTAGACACGGACAATGGTAGCAACGACCATGAGGCCCAATACCATCCAATAATCGGAGACGGGGAGGAGGAAGACATCGTTGTCCTCAACACCCTCAGACTTGTACGAGGTTGACTTGTCGTTCTTGTTCTTGGACTTGGACTTTGTAGTGACAGCAACGGGCTGCTGCTGTTGAGGTGGAGGAACTGCAATCGGCTGCTGTTTCTCGGTCACAGGCGTTGAAGCCTTGACCGGCGGTTGGGGACTCTTGCCCCTCGTACGAGCCATGGCGGTCGAGTATCAATATTCAGTTCGAGTCGATTCGATCGCAAGGGGATAATGTGTCCAAATCGCAGACACCCGAATCGTTCGATGTAACGAGAGTTGATGAAGGAGAGCTAGAATGGAAACCGGTGGAGGGTTTAGAGACACCTCATCGATGACCGGGGGTTTTAAAACAGAAAGATAAGAATAGAAAAGGAGAAAAGAAGAGAGACCCAAAACTTCAATCGCAGACCGCCGCTATGATACGAATATCAAACGACAGTAGGCGATGCGATAAGTCTGGGGAAGATGCTGGGCGATGGGAGGGTTGTAAGAAAGAAAAGAAAGGGAAGAGGAAGAAAAGAGGGATGAAGCTTCAGGGGACAGGCGATGTTTAGTTAGCACCAACTACTTTATGCGGGCTGAGACTCCCAACTAGAACTGGTGATCAGGACTGAATGGTTGCGGTAGCAGCAGTAGCAGGCGCGTGTCAGACTCCTTCCCGTCCAATCCACTCTTCAAAAAATTGTAGCTACAGTGGCCTTTTCGGCTCGTTCCTGTTCCTGCCCACTTCACAGAGCTGGAGACGGGAACGTACCTTTTTTGCTGTCAGCCCAGTGGAGGTTCTCCCTAACCTGACCCCTGCAGCGAATCAAACCCGGCCCCGGTCGTGAAGATCCCCTGATGTCCCCGCAGCGCTAGCCCCAGAACAGAGCTTCAGCAGGTGCCATTCGACCTATGAATAGCGTCCATACGATACCAGCTCATGACAGTCGAGTTGACTAGTTTCAGCTCCCGCAAACGTGGTTGATGTTGACGATCGAAAATGGCTTGTTCGAGAGGGTCGAATTCGAGTTGAATCGACAGATGCTTTCACTATACCTATCACCTATATGATGTCAATGGATAAGAATCTATAGATCAAGTAATGTTGCGCCTCTTCCATGCTGTGGCTACACTGCTTGCAGCCACACGAGGGCCCGTTCCTCTTCGTTTCGGCTGTGGCTCCAGCTCCAAACAAGGCTAATGTTCAGGTACGCAGCTTAACCCCTTTTCTTCCCATGATCTCCATGTTACTTGAAACGCGTGTTCTAGACCATATCTGAATGGCCAGCCCATTGAAACTTTTTTGATGTGTGATATCTAATCGTGTCTGTTACCGTCAAAGTGGTTAAGCGGCTCAATCTCGGGTATCTAAATTCCACCTCCATCATAGATTATGTCTCACAATATGCATCCAGTCTCGTCAACAATCACAAATATCTACAAGCCACGCCGAGCTCCTCTGGATTGCAGATAGTCTGCCCATTGCCGGAAACCGGCGATCCAATGCGGAACGCTTTGTGGCTTTGCCAACTCGGTCAGTGAAGCCTTTCTTGGCGATTCTCGTGTCAGCCAGTTGTGACCTTGAGCGTCCAAAACATCAGCCATAGATGTAGAGATGATAGTCTGCACCTGTCCATCCACTAAGGAGAATTCTTGCAGCGCCTGCATTGCTTCGCTCCATCGTGATAACGCGACCTCAAAGTCCGATCGGATGTGAGATAGCTTTGCCAGAATGACATACACTCGCAGCCTTTCATACTTGAGAAGGTTGGAACGTGAATCAACGTCAACGCATATTTGTTCTGCCTCCTCATAACGCTCTTGAGCAAAGAGAGCTTCGGCCAGGGCCAGCTCCAAGAGGGATTTGCCAGGCAAGGGGTCAGGCCTCTCGGTTCGCCGTTCCATTTCTGCGCGAAGATAGCTTTCACCAGTCACGGGTTCGTCGAGCTCTCGTAAAGCATCAGCCAAGTCGCATGTAAGATCCCGAAGATCCTCATCGAAAACAAGTTCACTCGGCCTCTGTGATGCCTGTTGCGCCATCTTGAGGAGCTTCAATGCGTTGCTAAAATTGCCCTGCAATCGCATAATCCTTCCTAGCAACGAGTACTTGCGGAAGCATAGTACATCCTCCAGAGGGGAGGGATCATCGCCAAGAGGGTTCCAATCCTCCAAGAGCTTTTGCGCAGTGGTAAGATCTGCCACTTGAATACTGTTCAAGGCACGTTGGATGATTGCGACACCAACTTCTGAACGTATTCGCTGGTTCATTGGGGTAGCTGAATCGTCCGACACAAGATTCTGAAGACTGCCGGTGGCTTCGTCCATGTTCCCACTGAGACGTCCCAAGACCGCCTTGGTCTGTCCGATACAAAGTCGAAGATGGGTGTCCTTCAATCGTCCAGCGGCCAGTTCTGCCTGGCCGATTGCAAAGTATTTCCAAGCCATGTCTGGGAACCGGAAAGCCTCAATGAGTGTAAGCATGAAGTCAGTTCTGGTGGCTGCAGGCAACTCATCGAAACGATCCTGGAACGCCTCGGCAACATGGTGCAAATGTGGGAGGAATAGTTTAACCACAGGATCTCTTGTATCATGTCAGTAGTTCGAGCTCAATAGTTGTTGAGTTCAGACTTACGGAAACTCGATGTACTTCCAGGGAATTGCCCTATACGCCACGATCAAAGCCTGTTGTCGCCAGAACAGGAGAGCATCTGAAGCGAGGCTTCGATGAACACGCGCTGACATGTCTTCATTTAAATGATACGTCTCATCGGAATATTTAAGCACAGCGGCAGATTGACACAGCTCACCAAAGGCTCTTGCAAGTCTTTGGGCATCAGCCAATAGGTCGACTAACCCTGGAGCCAGCCCAACCTTGGTCGCATCGACGAGATCAATTTTTCCCTCGACTGTCCAACGTTTTCGTGGTGTTGACCCTCGTACAAAAATGTCAAGAGGGATTTTCTCGCAAGGTGAAAAGAATGACAGTAGTACTAGTAATACACTGGCATCTTCGGACCGGGTGGAGCTCTCGTCGAACAGAGAATTAGAAGCGGCCTCAAGGGCAGAGTCTCTCCATGTTGGCAACTCCATCAAGAAGAGTTTATATCGGGTTCAACGCTGGTCTGAACAGTAATTCCAAGATGTCATGGAGGAAAGGAGGGATTTATTCGACGGCTGTGTCGACGGAGAAGCTTTACACCGAGAGCCCACTCCAGTTTTGCGGTGTTCTGCCCACTGGGGTTGATATAGGTATTCGTACAAGACTTTATCTTCAACGAAGTATCACGATTAACAAGCTAGGGGCTTGAACGGCCTCGATAGCGGTTTAGAATGCCGAATACCGGTGGTGTGTTGAAGGATACTAATGCCAATCCGTGTTGTAGGTCGGGGAAAACGGCGTCTTTTCCGTGGTAGCTGATAAACGTCATTTAGGGTACTGGGTAAGCGGGTTACTGCGGGGTAGGCATGTTAATACCCGATACTGTAGCTGTGAACCACTTTGAAGTCGCACGACCAAAGCTGGTTCGGCTCATCCAATGTCATTCGTTGAGACGATCTTGGCTGATACAGTACTGTACATCAAGTGGCGCGCGGTTCATGAATTGCACGTGAAGTCTACTCGCTAGCCCACCCATTAAATCGGTACGCTAAGCTTAATAGCACACTCGCCGTTGAAAGGTACTTCTGCCTACGGAAGATATCTTGTATAATAAGCTTTTTGTCCATTTCGGGCCGTGCGAGTAAACCGATGTGTGAAATCCAGGGTAAGCCGAGGCCAATTGAGATGGTAAAATGGTTGGCCAATGAGGACAGTCGTTCGACGATCAATCAACCAGTCCCATCCCGGAGCTCATGTTGAGTTAATGCGAGTGGTTACTTGAGTTGCAGGCATTACATACTAGGTATCGACTAAATAACAATGAAGGAGAAATTCTCATTTTCTGGTGTGCGTGATGGCTGATTGCAGCTTTTGGTCGTTCCCTGTATGTGATAAATATATAAGGTTGATAAGTCTTTGTAGAATCCAAATGCAGCTACCAAGTAACTAGCAACATTCAAAAGCTTGAGAAAAAACATAACTTCGGGGGGAAATAGAACATGAGACGCGATATTAACCTAATATTAATTGATATATGCCGAAATATCTATAGTAGTATATTAAATATGGTATAAAGGCATCTAGCTACTAGAGAAAAGTTTAGCATAACTTATGATATATAGTCTATACGAGGGACAATTTTCTCAAGATTATTATTAAAGATAATAGTTATCTAGGTTGGAGCCTCACGTCTCATGTTTTATTTCCTCTCCTAGATCAGTCAAAATAATGTTGCCAAAGTCAAGGCGCCTTCGCAGGTAGGCGACAGTGGCGGAACAACGATTATCCGATCAAAGCTTCGCGTCGCCAGAACACCTCGAAATTTCCCAAATCGCCTTCCAACTAACAGCTCCATCAGCCTTCTCCCCAGCGCGTCCTCTTCACAATGGCAGCCGTAACAACCAACGGCGATGCCGCCGCATCCGCCCTCGACGATATCAAGCCTCCCGCGGGTGTTGTCCTTCCTCCCCGCGAGATTCGAAATGTTCTTGAAAAGACAGCCGGCTACGTAGCGCGAAACGGCGCCGTCTTCGAGGATCGCATCCGCGACAAGGAGCGCTCCAACCCGAAATTCAGTTTCCTCAACCCTTCCGATGCCTACCATGCGTTCTATCAATGGCGACTCGAGGAGGTAAAGAGCGGACGTGGCACGGCGATCGCTGCTGGTCGCGTGGGTGAAGCTGCCCCCGAACCTCCTAAGCCCCAGGGACCCCCGAAGCCCGCCGATTTCCAATTTTCCGCGCGAATGCCTCGTATCAACCGAAAGGATCTGGATGTTATCCAACTATCGGCTCTTTTCGTTGCCAAAAATGGACGTCAGTTTATGACGCAGCTGGCTCAGCGCGAAGCTGGGAACCCGCAGTTTCAGTTCCTTATTCCCAACCACACACTCCACAACTTTTTCCAGCACATTGTCGACCAATACACAACACTATTACGCGCGAGCGGTCTCAGCGGAGAAGGTGGAAAACTTCAAGAGCAGCGCGTGAAGGAGCTCGAGGCCAATATCAACGATAAATTCCTTGTCCTGAATCGCGCCAAGCAACGAGCCGAGTATGCCAAATATGTCGAGTCGGAACGACAGAAGAAAGAGGAGGAAGAAGAGAAGCAGAAGGAGGAGTTTGCGCAGATCGACTGGGGCGACTTTGTGGTTGTTGAGACCATCACTTTTAATGAGGCTGACGACCAAGCCAACCTCCCACCTCCGACCAATTTGTCCGATCTCCAGTACGCATCCCTCGAAGACCGCAACAATGCCTCTATTAGCTCCAACCTTCGAATCGAAGAAGCCATGCCCGATGAAGAAATCAACTACAACGCATACCCCAACCAACCCGCTCCTTATCCCATCGCCCCTCAACAACCAGCCTATCAGCCCACTCAGATGCCTCCTCCATTACAGCCATACGCCCCTGGCCCGCAACAACCACAGCGATCCGCTCAGGAAGAAGAAGAAGAACGCCGTATCCAGGAGCGCGCAGAGCAGCAAGCACGCAAGCAGCAGGCTGCCGCCGAAGCGCGCGGTGGTGCTCCTCCTATGAAGATCAAAGAGAACTACGTGCCACGTGCCGCTCAAAAGGCTGCCAATAGACAAGGTGCTCAGATGGCCCTGTGCCCCAACTGCAAGCAGCAGATTCCTATGAACGAGCTTGAGGCTCACATGCGAAGTATGTCATTCGTCCTCTATCCAAGTATCTGATATGCTAACCTCATCTTAGTTGAACTTCTTGACCCCAGCTGGAAAGAGCAGAAGGCCAAGGCAGACTCTCGCTATGCGTCCTCTAACATCTCACATGTCGATGTCGCGAACAATCTCAAGCGTCTTGCTAGCCAGCGAAGTGATGTCTTCGATCCCGTCACCGGGCAGGCCCTATCCGAGGATGAGCTCGCGCGTAGAAAGAAGGCTGCCATTCACAGTTACGACGGCGCCATGGACGCTAAAAGTCAGGCACAGCTGGGTCATATGCAAAACGTTAATGTCGAAGAGCAGATCCGCGCTATTCACCAAAAGTTTGCCGACAAGAAGTGAGACATTCTCGTTCTAGAGCAGATTGTGCTCATATGGAAACGATAAAGAAGAGAACGAGGCCGCCCTTGACTCGAAAGCGTTACTAAGGGATCGTGCCGTTCTTTTGTATACCTAGTACTGATCATGTATAAAACTACATGTCGCGATTGGCGTTGTAGGTTTAGGCCCAAGGTGAGGCACATCTGGCGATTGGCGTTTTGATGATTTATGGGCTTATACTTGTTTGATTCAGCTCAGTTTCTGCGCGCAAGAGTTTGGGAACCAGAGATTCGAGAACGCCGTGGCTGGTAGATAGGTAAGGGGGTGGCCGGGAGGTTCATCGCCCGGAACTCGACAGAAGTGTTATCTTCCCCTCTACACATGCCATGTTGGGAGGCGGGTATTCGAGTATCGAACCCTCTCCAGCGCAGACGTTTTGGACTTGAAAGAAAAGCAAAGATGACTGGGCATGCATTGCAGCTTGGACCAATCTGTTGCTAGATATTGTAAAAGATGATAACTGCTGAAGTTGCGCAAGTGTCGGATACTGGGTTATACGGAGCAGCCAAAGAACCCATAACTTGAATAAAACCAGTATCATTCATTCTTATCACCAAGTACATGCAATTGAACTGTGAGGTTTTGCACACACCAAATCTATATTGGCGGAGGTTCTGTCGAGTTTAGATATACTGTACGCCAGTAAGATATTGTCCACGTGCCTCACGCGACTGTCATGTTCATGGTTACACAAAGAATCGTTAGTTAAAACGGACCCGAGTAACCCGAAACAGGATCAAATCCCGTTATTTGTTAAAGATTGTGTCAGTCAGTGACAAAGGTACTTACGGATATCCGAGCCCCAGGCCAATTCCCAAAGTACCCCGCCCTCTCCCCCACCTCCAGCCAACCTCATGCGACAGGCTGAACATCATACTTGACTTCCACCTCCACTCTACCAAACATCACCACCCGCCTCTTTTTTTCCTCGAACCTCTGCGCGCAACACAATCGCCAAACCCTAAACGCCCCGCCTTTTCCGTTTATACCTGCCAACGGTCAACGTCGCCGTTATCAACACCGCCAAAATGGCGTCCGACCAGGACAACGCCGGCCATGATGCGCCCAACTCACCCGGCTCACAATTCCACCGACCCATTCTGCAATCCATGCCCGATACACGCCAGCAGAGCTTTGACGAGATTTACGGCCCTCCCGAGAATTTTTTAGAGATTGAGGTGAGCCCTCCCCTTCTCCCGAATTCGCGAACAAGGACAGCAAAGAAGGGAAACGCTTACAAAGCGCCATATATAGGTTCGCAACCCCAGAACGCACGGCATGGGCCGACACATGTACACCGACTACGAGATCCTCTGCCGCACAAACATTCCGGCCTTCAAGCTTCGCCAGAGCAGCGTCCGCCGCCGCTACTCCGACTTTGAGTACTTCCGCGACATCCTCGAGCGCGAGAGCGCTCGTGTCACCATCCCCCCCTTGCCCGGCAAGGTCTTTACCAACCGTTTCAGCGACGACGTCATTGAGGGCCGTCGCGCCGGCCTCGAGAAGTTCCTCAAGATTGTTGTCGGTCATCCCCTGTTGCAGACGGGGAGCAAGGTCCTGGCTGCCTTTGTTCAGGGTGAGTTTTTGTCGCCAAATCCATTCAGATTCCCATGATTGACTGACTCTCTCTCCTCAGACCCCAACTGGGATCGTAACGCTTGGTGACGCCTCCGTCTGATCTGGCCCTTCAAAGCCATGTCTTCTCGCTCTCGCTCTCCTTCTCCAACTGCAACTCCGCGCCAACCTCGAAAGCTCCGTAAGCGAAACCCGGCCATTAACCAGCGAGACGCCCCTCTCGATAACATGTCCTCCCCGTGACTACAGCAGCGAGCCAAGGAACTGGGGCAAAGGAGAGGAAACGAAAGAGAAGGTGGAAATGGTGTTCTTCTTCACGTACATATTATTTCCTCTTCTCGCCTGTCCGCTCCCCCTTCCTTGTATGTGGGCAAAAGCACACTCTGGTTCAGTCATCATGTTTTCAATCCATGTTTAAAACTGCTCTTTCAATCTGTATCCCGCATTTTGACGTTCTGGGACTTGCACGGCGACTCATTCTTGTTTCACTCATGAGGCGCGCATTGATGGGCTGTCTTGTATCCTTATCTTCTACTCGAAATAACAAGAGTGATTCTCACTAACAGCGACCTACTGTGAGAAAAAGAGCGTATAGTTCAGCCGATGAACACAGAGACATTGAGATGATTTGATAATTATACATTTCGTTGACTTCTTTGAACACCCGACGGGAGGTGGAGATTTCTATATCCAGAATGCGCGTAAGATCGTAATCGTACAGGTAAGATGTGAGGATATCCAGAAAATGCATGCGCGCCCCCTATTATACATGATTTTGATACATGAGCTGCATGGGTGAGTATGAGTGTAGGTGATTTTACCCCCCCTTCTACGAATACATCTGCTCGCCAAACGCCAGAAACAAAGGACGCCTTGACCGCGCCATCTCCCCATTTTGCTAGTTTTCTCCTGATCCCTCATGCTCCAGCTACTGTCATAAATCTTGGGTGTTATACATTAATATAATGGCAAATGGTGTCCTGCAAAGCCATAAAAACTTCGTAGCGACCTGCCTCAGATGGTGTTACAAGATATCAAACGACGAGCGTTAAGTCAGACGCAAGGTCAGTCCCAATGCGCTCATGTGTGTCTGATTCAGTGCGTTCATTCGTTCCGATGCTTTACGCAGGGGTGTGGAAAAGTCGGAGGATGCCCTCATACATGGCAAACATGATGGCAGCACTGGGTACTGTGCGCATAAGGTGAGGAGTCAGTCCGCCATACAGGCCCATGAGTCCCTCCTCAACCCAGACGAGCTTGAAGCATTGAACCAGGCCAGTGTACTTAGGCAGACCGTTCTCCATGGGTGCTTGTCGTAGTCGTGTTCGTGCAACCTATCGTAAACGTGTCAGTATATCATGAAATACCCAATGATTCGTGCCAATAACATACCTCGTGAGGATAAGCGATAACAGCAGCAACCAGCTTGGCGCTTCCCGCAGCAAATCCGTTTCCAGTCCAGTCAATAGTCTTGTCCCACCATGTTTTCTCACGACCGGTGCGAATAATCTGGTTATTTCTTCGAGCCAGGGAGACCTTCATTTGTTCGTAGAGCATCCATTGCATTGTCGATTCCACTACTCCCAGGTAGCTCGCGCTCATTCCACGATACAGACTTCGGATACCCTCGTCACGGAGAATTTGGCGCACACAATCGTAGCTGTTGCGGTACTTGCGTAGCTGAGCACTGCCGCTCTCAGCTGCCACGTTCTTGTCCAGTTGTAGACGAGTCTTGATCATCCAAATTGGGTTTGTAGCTGTTGAAGTAATAACGCCAGCTGCTACACCAGCTGTTAGATGGACCCAGGGAGCTTCTGCACCGTTGTTGAGGTGTTCGGATATCAGGCGTTTTCCGTTGCCGTAGACGTAAAAGTTGATGGAACGGGCAGGCACAACTCCAACTAGGGTGGGACCGAGACCCTTGAAGAGCGCGCGCCAGCCCTCATTCTTGTAGACCAAGCCGAGAATCTGGAGGGTGTCGTTCAAGTGATATAGTGCAGCTCGAGCAGGGTTGAGTCGACCGAGCATCTGTCCTTGAGCTTCGCGCTGAGCTCGGATCTGGGCCTGGTAGAAATCGGATTGCAAGCGGGTCTTGAGTACATCGAGGGGAGCTGTGACTGCTGCAGCAGTCATACCTCCGACGCTAGAGATCACCAGCAAGTCAGCTTTGCAGTTTTTCACAGGCTGGTTTACGGCAAGCTCTGTCACAAGCCAAGTGGCAATCAACCGGAGAAGTTTTACCTACCCGCCAGCAAACATGTGTACCCAAGATTTAGCAAAAGGCAACGCCTTGACGTTGCCCTGGATTGGGGTGTCATCAGGAAGGACATCGCCTGTCTCTCGCGACTGAATGAGTGCCGAATGGTCGATTGGCGTATCTGTATGATGGAAAGGTTTCTCGTCGCGGCTGGTCATGATGGAAGATGAAGATTGATGATGCGACATTATGAGGACCAGAAATTGGTTATAAACGTGGAGGGCGGCTCTTGATCTTGTCCAATGTTGACTGTTCCGTTGTGAGGATTCACTCGTTCTTCAAGTCGATCTGTCGTCTGAATTCGAATTTGCGCGGGAGCGTCGGTGGAGGCAGCCAGCAAGCTTCAATGCAGCTTGTCTATGACGTCGGATTCAAGAGCATAGGTTGCGCGAATACTAATCAGGTGCAGGAGAGCGTCAAGCCGCCAAACGAGGTTGAAGAAGGGAATGGACTGTTGTGATTTGAAAAAGATGGAGAATCTTTTTTTCATGAATCAGCGAACAAGTAAAGTAGGTGCAAGTCACCTTGAATCGCCTCCTACCAGGAAAAGAACCAGCGACTACCAAACTTTTTTTCTGTGACTGCTACTGGACGCGCCTTGACCCGTAAAGTGGCGCCCAACTACGGTACGTACCTCCTGACTTAGTAACGCCCTAAATGAGGGTCTGTCGATTACAGGGGGGTTGAAGATGCCAAGTTCCAATCTTCAGCTCAACCAACGCAAATAAAACTTTAGCAACTTGAAGAGAAAACGTCAATCAGGGTTGAAACTTTGTAATTCGTTATATTCATCACACATAGATCCGTTCCTTCTCTTGATCCTTATCGTCATCTATCTCTGTGTCAGTCCAGATAGCTGTGGCCCATTTCGTTATGCGCAAAACATCAAGGGAGCTAGCCTGACTAAATAGTATCAGCTGGGTGAAGGATTCAATGAACCATCACCGCTTCTGTACGTACTGTTTGAAGCAGCTGTAAGAGACGTTGTCAGACCTGTGGCGGTTGTCCCAGGCTGTGAGACTTCGACCGAATGGTTGCTGTGATCCGATCTGGCCGATTGCGCCATTCCAAAAGGGAGTCGATGCCGCTCAGCACTCAAATCGAAACGATGCATGGATGCGCTTGAGGGCTCCATCGTATTAGGAAGATGCCCATCGCCTCGACTTGGTGGTCTGGATCCTTCGTCTGTTCCATATGTTCCTGGTGTCCTATCTCCAGATGTTCGGCCGGCTTCATGTCGATCTCCAAGTCGAGCTGAACGCCCGTCCCTCGTATCTAATGTCTCAGGGCCCGGCCCAGTGTCCGATTGCCCATCAACATCCATCTCGTCCCGAAGGCCCATTTCTCGCTTGAGCTGTCGGAACTCGTCATCTGTAACAGTTTTCCAACTGCATTTGGCGTGCTTCTTAGTACATCCCGAACAAGCCGTCAGATGCTTAACGCATTCCACCCGTAATCGCCGACATCTATCACAAGGTGGATTTATCACATCTCCTTTGCCCAGCTGGTCGGTTCTCTGCGTAATGAGGGATCGGAAGGCCGCCTCGCGACTGTCGATCGCAGGCTGTACCGTCGTCTCTGGCGCATGTACAGAATAACGGGATCCATGCGTTTGGCTGTGTGACGTGCTGTGAGATGGTGATGGCTGACTCAATGTGGTTAAAGGTATGCCTGTGACTGATGTTGACCGCGAAGGTGGTGGTGAGGCCGAAGCTGTAAGAAACTGCTGTAGTAGATCAGCATGCAAATCGTATCCAGCACCAAAGTTGGCGGCTCGCTGGGAACTGCTGCTGCTGTTGGGGGGTTGATATCTTGATGGCGATGTGTCCTGTGTGTTGCGGCGACGGCGAATGTCCTGCTTTCGCTGCCCCAGCCGATGATTGAGTATACGAGCTCTTGCCGCCACCTCGTCGGCCTTTTTGTACAGAATGGATGTTCTTTGTTCGAGAATGTCCAGAGTTGCTAATTCCGCTGTTTCGTCTTCCTCCAAGGGGTGATCTAGTGGAAACCGGTCCAAAGCACCAGACCATACGAGACGCCAATCATCCTCTAAAATCTCGACCTGTGAGCCCTTGAGAACGAACTGACAGCAACGGGAGCCGTCTGGCTTCTGAACAAGGGTGAAATCCTTGGGGTTTGATCTGGCAAAACTGACTACATCAAGCCAGCTAATGGGGTTAGAGAATGGCTGAAGTGGTGTCGTTTTTATTGGTCCATCAAAAAACTTCTCAATACCTCTCAGGAGTCGTGGGCCAGTAAGCTTGGCCCCAAGACTTGCTGCAAGGCTCTCATGTCTATCCAGAACGCCTGATGCATGTTAGTCGAAGGATTGACATTGCAGATTGAACCAATGTCTTGGCACTCTTACTCTCATAGTCGCCAATCAGGCCAATAATATCGCCGAATGTGTCAGTATCACCCTGAACAAGGCTCAAGTGGGAGGCATTTGACCTCGAGAGATAATGGATGTAACCGGGGGCGCCTTGAGTATCGTGTTAGCATATCCTCCAAGTGAACAAGCTGTGCCAGCGCACCAAGACAGAAAAGTCGGATACAAAAGCAACAAGCATGTGCGTCCCTGGAGGAGTCGAGCTAGATGCTGCGTCCGACGAGGGGGCCAAACCAAGAACAACGGCTGGTGCAAGTGCCGTTTGCGCGCGCGCCAAGAGGCGACGACATGCATTGGAGTATGTAGGGGTACGCAGAGAGGCACAAGTGATGACGGTCAAGTCAAGACGAACAGTTTCTTGCGTGATGCTACAAATGGAACGTCTCAGGATTTGAGGCGACACAATATGGTGCAGCGCTGGATGGCTGTTGTCATACTGGACATACCTTGCTGAAGAGATGAAGGCGCATGCTGAGCACGTCCCTGGCCTCCGGCATCATCGACGTCACGCTTTCGTTTTGCGGGTTCTGAGTCGGAAGTATGGCCCATGATGCTGGTTGATATGTATAATATGCGGTATGCTGGTCAAAAGACCAAAGTTGATGGTTAACAGACGTGAGATGGTACCGTTTGCGCGGCCCAACAAATACTCAAGCCAATCGTCCTTCCGAGGTATAAAGGATCTTGGCCGAGGTGCGCAGATCGGACTGGGCGCGCTGGAAATCTGGGGACGAGGCAAGAAGATATCAAGGGCGAGTATGAGAGATTTGACGGCAACGAGGAAATTAGAGTCAGGTGAGTGGCGACGTCGCGAGAGGATTGCGCCGGGGATGAAGACGGGATGGTAAGGTGAGTAAGGTGAGGAGAAGGGAGAGAGGAGGGAACAACAGCAGCGGTTATTGAATATTCATGGCGACAGAAGCTGGACTGAGATGAGAGGAAGAAGCTGTCGACTTGTAGCAGGTATGGTCTGGTCTGGTATGGAGGGTAACGATTCAGATGCAGGTAAATGGCCGCCAAGAGGAGGACAACTGTTGACGCTCCGTCGCGATCGCTCAATTTATCTTGATACCGAAAATCCCTCGCATGAAATAGCGCGCCGAGCTAAAAGCGATAAAGTTGGAGACTCTAAGTGGGCGAAAGTGAGATTTCAAGAGTGAAGAAAAGGAGATTGGGAGAGGATGAATTATTGCTGGGACTGGACTGGAGACCAGACCAGAGGAGATGCGGAAAAAGAATCTCAGCAAGAAGAAAGTGCCGGGTCAATGTGGGGTGAAAAGCAACGGGATGAGGTGTGTGAGGCGGTGGTTACCAGGGTATAAGAAAGCAAGAACGGTCAGGTCAATTGGAATGGATTTGGATGGGAAAGTGCGCCAAAACCTCCGACCACAGCACCAAAAATGGATGACAGTCACCGCTGATGTCGTCTGTGAATGGCTTATTGGGAACTTTAATAAAGAAAGCAATGAGGTAGGCCAAGGAAGAGGTGGAAGAACTCTCGACTAAATAAGACAAGACCAACAGCAAGAGCAAATTGAAGGTGACACAAGCGGTAAATACACTGCACTCACTTCACTCACTGCACCTACAACCGCCCAGGCGGCGGATAGCGGGCGGACGGGCGGGCTCAAGATCCAATGCTAGTGCAGTTGATTTCCTCTTTGGGACAGTTCATGATCAACCTCAAGAGGCCTCCTCTTAAAAAACCAGACTTGCAAGAAAACAACTCATATTAAACATCACCTACAGTTTAATTGATGGATGGATGTATGCGCATGCGGGCTTCATTCACGCGTACCAGTACGCACCTGTCTACCGAATAGCAAGGAAAGGTCCTGACGCATGTGGTCGAAACCCTTGTGTCGGGAACTTTGTATGAGGCTGTGCTGCATTTCTGTAGCTAGCTTGGACGAATGGAGGAATGGATTACCGGCGGTAACAATGCAAGTTGCATGGACCTAGTTTCATGTCATATGAGGTAATATCACTGGCGTTGGCTGATCCCGCGGATGCGATGCTGCAAGCTCGTTGAATTGGTCTAGCTAATGCTGCAACGCTGGTCCCCGAGGCACGCGAGCGATATTTCACGGTCAAGTAGGTATCCATACATCCATCTCCCTCCTCCGTGTGATCAGTCGAGGGCCCAATATAACCTTAGAACTCACGGCATTGGTTATCGGTAACTCTCACTGATCGGCCAAGTTCTACTACGCTTTGATAGATTTGTTTACGAACATCCGAGTCTTTCACCAAGGAGGTAAGTAGGTGTGCGATATCTGGTGTATGAGGCATAATATCGCTTCTCACATGAACAAGAGTTTCCATCTTCAACCTTGTCACTCATTGGCTAGCTCGTATCAAATTTAAGCTATAGCAACGAAATGACAAGCAATTCAGACATGCAGAAGTGCGGTCTTCAATCTCAAGCTCCAATTCTCAAGATCACCAAGTCCACACATACCACCCCACACACCGCCCAGATTTACACGCACCTTCAGCCCTATCCGTACTAGCATCCTTCACCCCACCAAAGCACTCACAAGTCAAGTTCCAACTTCGACCCAAACCCCAGGGCAAGCTCATCAAACATATCCCACCCCATCTCGACACCCCGAAAACGCCATGTCCGATAGACCCTCACACCGAGGCGGCCGCGGCGGCCAAGGATCGCATCCCCGTGGTGGACGCGGAGGCGGTCGCGGAGGAGGCGGCGCGGGAGGCGCCCAGCAGGAGCGCGAGAGGCCCAAGAAGGAGAACATCCTCGACCTGGCCAAGTACATGGACAAGCAGGTCACTGTCAAGTTCAACGGAGGTCGCGAGGGTATGCTTCAATGATTCACACATGGGAAGGACTGGGTGCTAACTTAGGCTACAGTCAAGGGCACGTTGAAAGGCTACGATGCTCTCATGAACCTGGTTCTTGATGATGTACACGAGGTTGTCCGAGGTACGACGCGCGACCTACATTATATATACCCTCTCTTCGCCGACATTTGTCTTCCAAGTCATGTCCATAGCTAACATAAATTTCACAGACGATGAAGGAAACGAGTCAACCCGATCCCTCGGTCTCGTAGTCGTTCGAGGCACCCTCCTCGTCCTCATCAGCCCCGTCGATGGCAGCGAAGAGATCGCCAACCCTTTCGTACAGGCTGAGGATGACTGAAGGAATAGGAACTATCAATTTTGAAACGAACACCATGATGACGGCAGAAAAACACCCAAAAAGGGCCGGGCCACGGCATCTACGGTCGTGCCAAGGCCGGATGACTCGAAGAAACCGAGAGATACATTTAGACCTCGATATACTAGTATGATAGTTTGGATTGTGTATGGGTTACGAAAAGCGCCAGTGTACGAACCCATTTGGCTTCCATCGTGATATCATCACGTCAACAGCCACATCAAAGAGAGTCTTGGAATGAATCAAGACAATATATCATGTTCACTAAAGCAAATAAGCTACTTGCATCTCGCTATGTCTGGTCTCGCTCAACTCGTCCTACATGAACTTCGGACATAACGAATTTCCACCGTCTAAACATCATCAAATCGTGGCTGCCCGATTTCGACGCTGTATGCTCCTTCCATTGTCCCGATGCTGCCAACAAACTGCATGCTCCCCAGCCCCAGGCTCTCTGGCGCTATCACCAGCTGTAGAAGAACCTTTTGATCCAAGGCCCTGGTCTTCCACATAACCAAAGTATCTGTGTGAATGGAGAGCATCCGCTTGAGGATTGATGTTCCTCTTTTGTTTGCCCTCTCTGCTTCTCTTCTTTCTTAAACGGTTTCCATGTTTGCGCCAACCGCCGGGGTGTGTGGCGTTCTGCTAGGCGCGGTTTGGTTTCTAAAAGCCTCGGCCTGACTTGCTTCCCTTAACAAGCTCGCCAAACGCGTTCGCCAGCATCTTTTTCAGTTCTTTATAGCTGACAAGGAAGCTGGTCTGTTCGTCTCGACTTGTCAGGCAAATCCTCTCATCCGTTCCAATTTCTAGTTTGCTCATACATCGGAGCATGTGCCCCATGTCCAGAACTGGATTGCCGTTAGTGTCCACTTGATGAAAGGCATAATCCCGGAAGAGTTTGAGCATATATCGCTCCCCGTTTTCGGACCAAGCTCGATCGCCGTCAAACTCGGGTCGTTCGTTGATGGTTGCTAACTTCATCATAAGCCTAGCAGCTCTGCCGTTCTCCACCTCTCGCATCATATCGGCGTTGACCTTGTCTAGAGCCTGCAGGTTTTGGTCGAGCGTTGCTGTGATGCGTCCGGCTATCCCGCGCACAAACTCTTCAATGCCTTTCTGCGCTGGGGGCTGCTGGGGAGTAAGGAGCCATAAGACCGTATCTCTCAGCTCAACTGAGTACACCCTAGACATTTGTTCCAAAGACATTTGGAAGTTTGTAAGATGAATTGGCAATGTGTTAGTTGTGAGGCAGAGCAACAAGCGACCAAATTGAATAAAATCTTCTTGCTGAAGTTCTTGGATCGATCGACGAGCATCGAATTGAACCACATCAAGGATGGAGCATGCGCTGAGACGAATCCGGTTCTTATGGGTCAGAATGATTTTGCTAGGATCAATACATCGTGCGGCCATGTTTATCGAATGGATAGCTTGCAGCGCATTGGCAATCTGCGAAATGTAACCCCATAAGACGTTCTCAGCAATGGGGGTCTTTGCTTGAAAGCGACTGCCATGGGTGGTGCTCGGCGACAAGTGAGCCTCAACAAGTGTCTTGGATTGGGGGAAGTAATCTTGTACAAAGATGAGTGAGCTGTCTCCAAAGGCGCGGGTTGTAAATGCGTCGAGGACAGTAACCACGTTTCCGTTATTGATGCGCCGCCATTCCTTGACGAGTCTGATGGCGTGCTCGTTTGTTAACCTGTAACCTTCCAGTCGCCTCAGACAGTAGAGGTTGCCTGTCTTGGTTGCCGTCGCTTTGTAAACCCAACTAGGGTAGCCAAAGATGTTGGCATTCTTCCGATGGGTGGTGTCTAGAGGAACCAAGGAGTGGTAGTTGTCCAGTTGCGGTAGCTGAGAATTAGGCAGCACCTGACCGGCCGCCTCAAGCTTCCTGGCAATCTCTTCGCGCTCCTTTTCAGGTAAGAAAAAGTCATGAGGTACGCGGTGATAGGGCATCAAATCATCTCGGTGGGGTCCAACGGGGAAATAGAGGTGGTGTTGAAGTGGCTGAAGGGGGGTAGCAAACGCATTTTGCGCTTGGAAATAGCCTGATCCGTGGCCACCGAGGGCTCCAGGGTCTTCAGCATATGGATTGAACTGAGGAGTAGTAAGGCCCTGGTTCACGGCAGGCATAGTAAAGGGGTCGTAAGAGATGCCGCTATCTTGAGCGGAACCATTTGCGGAGGTCTATTTGATCAGCGGAGACCCTTGACGTTGGAATCGATCTTGTCTCACCGTAGAGTTAATGTCAAAGGTAGGGGTAAATTCGCGGATAACCGCAGGATTGAAGACGCTGCCATCGTTGTCTTGGGGCCCAACAGGGGTGGCCGCTTCACGAAGATGTTGTTAGTCAGGGATCACAAGCAATGCTGTCATTGGGGGTTCGTACAGCCTAGGCCACGTGGAGTGAAAGCTGGAGCGCTTGCAGCCTGTGAAGAGAATGTTGGTTTCTTGCTGCCAATACCAGCAGGTGTGAATGATGGCGATTCGACATTTAGCGCTTTTTTGGATCTGGATTCGGCGTTGTCAGCCATTCTGAAAGGTCAAAGGAACCTGTGCTGCGAAGCAGCGACTATTGTTTGTTCAAAGCTTGATTGGAGGATGGCGAGAACGACTGAGATAAACGAAAGAATGCAGCTGGAATATGGATAAAGTGTGATATGAACCGTTGAATAGAAGCAAGTCTATGTTTTTGGGAGGTTCGGGAAAAGTTGACAAAACAAATCATTTGTGATGAGGGAAGTATCGGCCGATGAACGGAGAGGTCAGACGATATGAGGTCCTTCCAGCTGTAGCTATGATACCTCTACACACTGCAGAATTTGCGGCAACGCAGATGATGCGTCCAGACTTTTACCAACAAGACCACCACACTAATTCATTGAGCATGGATAGTGACGGGTAACAGCATCTCTAGCCAGATTGTGTAACACATACGAACCAAGCGGAGTCGGACATTGAACACAGCGAGCTTTCGCATAGTCGACCCCCCAAACAATAAACGATCAAGAGCAAGGTTTAACCTACAAGTCTGAATTGGAGTTGTTTTTGTTCTGGTCATGGCTGAAAGCACAACCTTGATCTTCGTATCGACAATGGCCATAAATAAGTACATTTCGACATAAGGTATCTTTATTCTCTGGCAAAACCCAGGTCAGCTTCTGGAATTGATGGCGGGGTGTGTCGGTATCGGCAGGGCAAACGAACCGCGTCCCTTGGGCCTCGGAGACCCGACTTGGCGTCGTAGATCGGCCGGCTGATATCGCGATGTCGCCATGGTCAGTATATAGTAATGAGGATAGTGCCGCCCCCTTGGCCGAGTTTACGACGTCTGCGAAGTATGTTAGCGAGCTGTACAGAGACAGAGGACCAAGTCGGCTGGAGCTGGCAACAGAAGTCGTCTATGGAAAGCAATCCCAACGAGATCGAGGGCGACTACTGACAAAAACAGCACCTACTTGACTCTGGCAAGCATTTCCCATGGTTCAATTGATCGAGGCGACCGGCCGCCCATGGAGGAACGAGACGCACGGCGGGGTTCAGCGGGCTGACCGGAGCAGCGTTAATCAAAGCGCGGGAAGCCAACGACCGTGTCCGGGGGAACAAGGCGCGGGCCGTCGCCTCTTGAAGCGGGAGCGATCACTTGCGAGGTCGGGAGGAGAGGTATGTAGGAGTTGGACGAGTGTGGATGTGGGCGGTGGGGGGGCTGTTTTGGTGGAGGGAACTTGGTCGCGCGCGAGGCAGTTTAGTTGGGTTGGGTGAGAAGATTCGCGAGCCCAGCACCGCGCTTAAGTGTATCTCTTCCGCGGATTTACTATGTAAAGATACTTCATGTCTTTCCCCGCGGCATGACGCCAACCTGAACCAGCTTGTTCCAAGAATGCAATATTCCGAAGAATAGCCCCCCCAAAACGGGCTTAATCTGTCTACTGATAAGCTTAGCTCCACTGATGAGAGGCTGCTCTTGACGCGCTCCGATGCCATCATTCGTCGACTAGCTCTCTTGGTACTGTATCACATCCACGGGACTCGTTGACCACGGGATACAAGCCATGGAAATAATTCCTATACCAAAGTTCTAATAATTCTTACAAAGTGTCAGGTCTACGTAAACAAGCCAAAAAGACGGTTCTGCATTCAAAGTGCCTGCATCCGTAACGCTTGTTCTTCCATGTAGGAGCGGAAGAGCGTGGGGTCACCACCACAACAACCGAAACGTAAACCACATCCTTCCTTTCCATCCTACAAACTCCAGACTTCTTCACCAACTTGCAACACAAGCCTAAAGTAGCTTTACAACGCTATAATCATCTGCGAGGCGGAGAGTGGAGGACACAGACCGGCATCATGGCCGAAGGCGAGGTCGACTTGGGACAGCTGTCCTCTAGTCAGCAAGAGGCTCTCAATCAATATACGCAGGTCACGAACCAAGAGACCAACGAGGCCATTCCACTCCTCCGACGGTCAGAATGGAACGTTCAGGTATAAACCTCCTTCTTTATCATTCACTTCATAGGATCTGACGTTGATTTCCCAGATCGCAATCGCCAAGTTCTTCGACGGTGAAACTGCCGACCCAATAGCTGAAGCTCAACAAGAAATACCCAGAGCGACAGCGCGACACGAGAACCTTCAAGAGAGTCTGTTGACATCGGCGGTTCGTTCCCCTCGAGCCTCACCGCGACAGCGCACCGATCCAGCTCCGAGAATCGTACCCCAGAACCCTGTCACGAGTCGATCACCAAGGCTCCTGGGCCTTCTTCTCACACCCTTTAGCTTGGGGTGGAGAGCAGCATCTACTCTGTTTCGAACCCTGATTTACGCTCTGTCATTTCTACCCGCATCAATCCGACCACGTGCTGTTACGAGCAGGATATCGACCGGCTTCAGGGGCACTAATGGTCGCCGACCTCTTATGCCTCGAGACACAGCCTCGAGATTCAAGCGGGAATTTGAAGAAGAGTATGGAGAGAATGAATTGCCCTTTTTTGAAGGTGGCGTCGCTCAGGCCCATGATCAAGCCAAGAAGGACCTCAAGTTCATGCTGGTGGTGTTAATGTCTCCTGAGCACGATGACACAGAGTCCTTTGTCAAAGAGACTTTACTATCCCAGGAAGTGGTCGAGTTTATCAAGGACCCTTCTAACAATATCATTCTTTGGGGAGGCAATGTATTGGATTCTGAAGCTTACCAAGTAGCCCAGGAGTATATCTGCACCAAGTTTCCCTTCTCGGCATTGGTCTGTCTTACACCGAAGGAAGGCAGCACTCGCATGGGAATTGTTAAGCGCCTTGTTGGACCTATGCCACCCGCCACCTATCTATCGGAGCTTCGAGCAGCTATCGAGAAATACGGTTCTGATCTAGATGGAGTGCGAGCGGAGCGAACAGCACAGGAAGTGACGAGAAGCCTGCGAAATGAACAAGACTCGGCCTACGAGCGATCTCTCGCTATTGATCGAGAGCGCGCGCGTCAGAAGAGGGAGGCAGCCGCGGCCGCAGCAGAAGCAGAAAAGCGCGCTATAGAGGAAGCAGAAGCGGCAGAGAGGCTTGAGGAGAAGCGCAAGCAATGGAAAGCATGGAGAGCTACAACTATTGTGGCCGAGCCGCCAACCAGCGATAAGAACGTAGTGCGGGTCGCACTCAAGATGCCCGAGGAATCGGGCATCGGCCGAATCGTGCGTCGATTTCCCCAAAACGCCTCTCTGGAAGACTTGTATGCCTTTGTAGAGTGCTACAGCGTTATTCAAGAGGAGGGTGCGGCAGGCGGTGATAAGCCTGAAGAGTACGAGCACGAGTACAAGTTCCGAATCGCCTCGATTCTTCCGAGGATGGTGTACGAGCCTAGCACAACGGTGACGATGGGGGAGAAGATTGGAAGGTCAGGCAATCTGATTGTGGAGGACATATCACCGGATTCGGAAGAGGAGTCGGACGACGAGGGTGATGACGAAGACGAGGAGGCGGAGGGTGGTCAGTAGTGATCGCCAAGAGGTCATGACTATGTAGAAGCTCGTCTGTGTTATGGAGACTCTGCATGGCGGTCAAGAATCAATTTGATCAGCGTAGACATTATTTGACTATGAAAGTTGTCATGAGTACTTGTGCATGAGATGCCTGGATGACCAAAAACATCGCCGCTGGCCAGATACTCGCTCATAGGTTGCACCGGCTCAACCAAAAACTGCCGAAGTGATGGCAGCGATTAGTACCTCTCGAACCTCTGTCGGACTTACATGACTCCTCCAAATCCGCTGCAATCTAACGCTCAGGTGTAACAGGCGGGAAGATCCCTGTTGGCCCGCCCCAGAGTGTTAAAGCTCCTATTGTGATAGTGGCCTTTATCCATGCATACTTCCATATCGATCTAGTCTTCGTTAAGAAGCTTGTTATCAAGGTCTTTGTAAAGAAACGAAGCTTACGTGGTTCAAGCTTATTATTGATATGTCCATTGAATTTTTTATGAAGAACCTCTACGGACTAGACAACACTATCTCCAGGTTTCAATCTCGGGCCGCGTATATTCAAGATCCAGAAGAGCGGCTCGTAGTGTGGAGACAGCGCGGATCTTTCCCTGTAGATAATGCCTCCGCATATTGAAAACGACACGCGTTCTCGTCCATCTCGAAAAAGATGGTATTAGTAGAGTACAGTACATTCATGGCAAAGGCTAGAGGCAAGCCAAGACACCAATGTCATGTGCTGCCACAGCGGCGATATGGAGGGGTTGATTGCGTAGGGCGATGAGGCTGTGCAACGGCGGCCGCTTAGTTGGAGGGACCCTTTATTACTGGATCATTGGCAATAACTTAAACTTAGAAAAGAAAAAGAAGCATTTGCTTGATGCTTAATAACTAGGCCAGATTTCAACTTTTGATACTAAATTTCGCTCTTTCCCTCTCCGTTGTCTCGACCTTGTAGGACCCTGCAAATCTTTGAGCTCTCAGCCCAGCAAGTGGGTGACGCACGGGGCGGTGTTAGCGAGCGGCGCATCACGGACCCTTGACAACTCCGAACCTCGACCGTCGACAGGAGCAACGAGAAGGAGAAGAAGAAGCAGAGGCAGAGGCAGAGGCCGAGGAAGAAGATACAGAAGTTTGAAATAGTAGCAATACTATTGCCTCTTGTCTTATACAGATATCTACTGCAAGCTATCCCATAGCTACTCTTCTACCCTCCTTGCATCTCCAAGGATCAAGACCCTGGCTGCTCCCAGACAACGGCGCCAATCATTCGACGCTCGCTCCAGCATCGTCAGCTCCGGAGACAAGCCAACATCATTCGCTTCTGAAACCGCGACAACATTGGATCCTCGGCGCCTTCCTGTTTGAGCCTTAATTTCCCTTCATCTTTCAGATATCTCTACTTTCACAACTCCTGTTTCTGTTGTTTCCATCATCAAACCCGCAAAGACTTGGGGCCATCTGTCGCCGCCTCCTGTCCAAATCTCCCCCGACATCTACGCCTAAAAGCCGCCCGCTGTGGCGCGAGGCTCCAACGCAGCCATGAAATCCATGAAGGGGCTCGGTATGAGCAAGGTGCTCGGTAGCATCAGGAGGAAAGCTAGCAATGTGTCGAATCGTACGTTTTAACATGCGCGCGCGAACCTGACGACCCCCGAGCTTCGGGCGACGTAAAACACCCAAACAAACACATATCTAACATACACAGGAACACCGGACGGACCCTCCGGAACAGCATCAGCATCAGGGACGACGCCCGCCGCAACTCCCGAGGCCACGGCTCATAACAGCGTGGTATGTCCCCTTGATATCGCGCAATCCTGCGAAACCGTCCCTGTCGTCTGGCCATCGCTGACCAGAGCCTAGAAAGCATTTTGCGAGTCTGGAGGAAAATCCAAGGTAGGCATTCCCAGTTGCGACTTGCTATGTATACCCGCCCGCTGACCCCGTGCTCTTTGCGAAACAGAACGATGAAGTCCTATTCCTCCCTCCCATCGTTGACGCTGCCGAGTCATCTCCGGCCGCTGCCGCCGAATGCGCGCGCCTGATCCGCAAGTACCTGTCCAAAGAATACTTCTCAAAACCGTCATGGCAATACAACGCAATCATGCTCTTGCGCATCTTGACCGATAACCCTGGTTCGACCTTTACGCGAAACCTGGACCAGAAGTTCGTCGATACCGCGCGCAACCTCCTTAAGGCCGTACGAGACCCCAGTGTGCGCCAGATCCTCATGGAGACACTCGACGATTTCCAACACACCAAGGCGGGAGACGAGAACTTGACTTTGCTCATCTCAATGTGGCAAAAGGAGAAGGAAGCGGCTTATAAGAATTATGGCGTATGTTGAAACCACTCACTTCTTCGGGCGACGCGGATTAACATGAATTGCTATAGCCACCACAGCAACAGATGATGCCGCCACAAGGTGGTTACAATAGTCCCCCTCCGAACCCGCACTCGCAAAACTACTTTGCGAGACACCACACAAATAAGCGCTTGCCTGACCCCATCGAGCTTGCCAGCCGACTCGAAGAAGCTCGGACGTCGGCCAAGCTCCTTGAGCAGGTCGTCATGAACACGCCCCCTAGCGAGATTCTCGACAATGAGCTCATCAAGGAGTTCGCCGACCGATGTTCAAGCGCCTCTCGCAGCATTCAAGGCTACATGACGTCCGAGAACCCTGGTCCTGATAATGACACCATGGAGAATCTCATCGACACCAACGAGCAGCTGCAGACTGCGCTTAACCAGCACAAGCGCGCTGTCCTCAGTGCCCGGAAGCAGCTGGGTCTCAATGAACGTTCCGACTCGCAGTCGCCTAGTGTGACCCCTCAACTACAGCCAGAATCCCAGCTTGAGCCCAATGGAACAAACCACTATTTGAATAACCAAGCATCCTCGTCAGCTTCTGGCTACAACGAGGGGCCCAGTCGCAACACCACAGTGAGCTCCAAGGGCAAGGAGACACGGACTTACTCACCACCACCTGGTCCGCCGCCTAGGGCCGGAGAGGGAAGCTCAAGTCGGGCCCTTCACGATGAGCCTGCCGAGAACCCCTTTGCGGATCCTCAACCAGGCGGTTCATCAGCGCACGCTCCCTCTAACACGGCGAACCCGTACTCCGAGCACGAGCGTCTTGCATTCGAGCCTTTCCACCCCGGCTTCAAGCCGACAGAGAGCTACCTAGGTCGTCAGGATAGCGCCGTGGGCAAAGTCCACATGCATGGTGCCGGAGCCTCGACCCCATCGGCCCAACCGCCCGCACAGCAACGGCTGGACGAAGTTTCAGACGATGATGATATCTACGATGCACCCAGCGGCCCCCCGCCTAAGAGCAAGGAGCCCATATACCGGTACTAAGGGCGACGGCAGTGGGTAAACAGCTCATTGTGATGACGACTGTTTCAAATGCTGGCGTCCCATTACAGCGGGCTTGCTAGAATGTGTTGCGTTGCTTTGGTTTGGTTTGAGATATCAACGATCTGGGTCGAGTAACCCAAGGCTCGTGGGGAAACAGACGCCTTGTTGGAAAAGGTGGAACAGTTCTTTGGATCGACATTATTGTGTTCTCGTACCTGCATGAAATGGATTGGCGCGGCGAAAGGGCAGATTCCCATAGCGTTCTCTTCTGTTGTGTT
This sequence comes from Fusarium sp. MBC 119, assembly GCA_030411635.1. Lineage (NCBI taxonomy): Eukaryota > Fungi > Ascomycota > Sordariomycetes > Hypocreales > Nectriaceae > Fusarium > Fusarium sp. MBC 119. The sequence goes on along the minus strand of JAPERM010000272.1, from coordinate 72,125 downwards.
CTACCTTCTATATCGTTAATCGCGTCAAGGCAAGGGCATCAGCCCCTTTCTCAGCCCTTCACAGGATTTGTTCTTGCTATAATCTCCTGCTTAGTTTTCGAAGCTGCGGTAGATAGCACATGCTATTAATTTGGTAGACTGTCGAATTCTTGACGAGGACTTACCCAGCACCTACCAAGTGACGAGAAGAGCACATGTTTCAGCTGGAGCACCATCGGCGTTGAAAGAGTTGCAACACTCGAAGGTCATAACGCCGATTCAAGTAGTAACTAGTGAATAGTGCCACATTCCCCTCCCCTGGTTCGGCGCTGGCTTAAAGAAAGTGTGGTTACTTTCACGATCCCCGCGTGGCCCATGATCTAACCTACTAGAGGCTAGAAATCCATCGACGGCAAGTGTCGACGTCGGACAAGATAGGTAGAGAATCCTTCATGCCCCTATTAGGGTTCACTGCAGATGCAGGTCTCGGGACTCGAGTCTCGGGCTCGACAGCGTGGTTAAGGTCTCCAGTGGATGGTAGCACGAGCCGGACCGAGACTGGAGAGACATCAGGCGGTAATAAAGACAATTACATTTGTTAGCAAAACACATTGAAACGACACGATGCAACGTTAAGTGATTGAAACCATCAAAAGCGTGGGTTCGAAGTACAGGGGCTCCACGCGGCGGAGAGAAAGGCGGGTGGGGCAGAAAGATTTCTTTGAAGAAGATATTCACAGGTATACAATAGGAGTGCATTCTACCATGTATTTGTCTCGAGCTACAGTGCCTATTGTCCTAAGCTCCGCCTAATATCGATGTCTAGCCTAATATTCCTTGACACATGGCTTGGCAGAGATAAAACAAGTCCAGAATGTTGCATATGATGATGGCCTCGAAAGGTGTCAAATCGATGCGGTAAGTCGTCAGCATCATGAGCTACACCCAGTATGAAATCCCAGCATTTTGGGCAGCTTAGTACAAGGCGTATCATGATTGCCGTTCCCGTTCTAAGGAGACGGCAACTAGTCGATGTAACCATAAGCAGCGTCTACTGAACCAGTCGCATTTAATGGCGACCAACCGACATTGCACCCCCAGCAGTTTACCTACATGCAGCCTGCAGCTTGGCAATAAGACAATATGCGTTGTCTATCACCAAGCTCAAAACCCAGAGACCCAGCGCCGTCTATCATCATATCATATCATGTCGATGATCCTCGATGCGAACAGGTGGGTGGTAATGGGGGGGGGCTAGGGAGGTGCTGTTGTGCGGTTGTACGACAGCGATGGGTCAGCTTCGAGTAGATGATGTTGTAGACATGGATAGCGCAGCATGATGAATGGAGCATTAAGTTTTGGCCCATGGCATCACAAATCTACTTGTGGCCCATTCTGCCCCGCCATTTAGGGAACACGAGATGTATTGTAGGAATATGCATGGATGAAGCATGTTCTGGACGGTGGGTGCGTCGAGGAGACAACAAGATCGAAGATTGCCAGCATCTCAAGAGAGAAGAGCGATCGTGAGGTAGAGGGCCGGCGTCGAAGTGAATGACTAGACCCTGGATGATGCATGTTCACGGATGAATGCGATAGGTTAGTAGTCGAGATGCAAGGTGAAGTTATTAAAGTACCTATGAGACTGGGTTAGTTGTAAGTAGGAAGCGCTCCCTAAATGGGAAACCGACAGTTATATCCATGCTTCTTTCCAAAACAGCATCGATCTGATTTACCAGGCACCTTAGCCAGCAGCCTAAACGAAAAGGCACCAACAAAATGCCTGGAAGGGTCTCACATGACAGCTGCCAGTTTAAGGGGCACTTACTAACAAAAAAAAAATGAACTTGAACAACTATCTCGGCTCAGACATTGTATCGCATGCGACAACACAAAGGCTAAAGCATCAGCTACCAGGATCAGTCAATGGCTAAAAGCCACCAAAATGGCGGAGATTTCCGTTGCCATGACCGAGAAAGGAAATGCTTGCAGGTGACGTTGAATCAAAATCTGGATCCTGCAGATAAAAAGAGAGGCGATATATCAAGCCTCCACCATCCAACCCAGAGAAACAAAACAGCAGCAAGACCAGGGTCTCGGAAGAATGCGATTGATTGTTCAGGTTCCCTTGCTCTCCACTGCGCGCCGCACCGTGGTCCGTACCCCAGCCCAATCTTGGGCCGTTCCAACACGGCCTATTGGCTCCGCAGAAAGACACCATGAGGGGCGGCCGTTCCCTTCAGTTGGGTCCATCTTCCCGTTTCGGGACAGTCTTGCGAATATGCCAGACCTTAACTTATTGAAGACGACAGTACGATGCGTGTCACCAAGCAAAGCCGACAATGAAATTAGGGCGCGCGTCCGCACGCGGCATAGCACTGCACAAGCCCATTCCATTCGTTGGTTGGTGGTCCCGAAAGATTTGCCCACGCTTTGCTCGTCCATGGCTTGCACTCGATTGGATCGTGTGCGCAGCATCTTGTTCTCAGCCTTCGACACGAGATACAGCATCATGCTCGACTTATTTCTTAACCTGGCCCCCGCCCAACAGCCGAGACCATCATATCATGACTATCCTAGTTGTCCAAGATGACAGCGCTCGAGGCTTGAAATTGCACCCTTGACAAGCAGCTAATATGAGTTTGTCTCTCTGCATCTTCTCCCTACAGAATGACGCCTCATGCACACTATCACACGACTCTCCTCGCTGTACCTGATGTCGTTTTACACACCATGTCTCTGCCCTTGATCCTCCATTCGTCCAGACCCAATAGCTCCCTCTGTCCAAAGTCATAATAGCATCCAGGTCTGATCTGTCACCGCCCCAACTAGAACGAAACCCTTGTTTCTTCTTTCGTCCGCACTTTGTGTCTTTCCTTACTCTTAGCCTCTCGGTCTCTCCACACAACTCACCCTTGCTTGCCCGATCTTAAATCGCTTCGGCGGCTCAGCCATCTCCACACTAACTCTTTGGTTGCTCAATTGTCTCGAGAGAACGCCCGAGCTCCTGCATTCTGTCTTGTCTGGCTTTTTCTCTCATTCTGCGGCATGTCATGGCATGACAATACTCTCTCGCTCACGCATCGACAGCTCTGCAATTCACCACAGCCAGTACATTATACTTGGCACATACATGAGTTTCCTCCTCCTGGCCCAAGGACATGTACATAATCCTGGTGGATATCCCTCCACCCCTCCCGGCTTTGTTCCCATATCCTGGCAATCAACCCTGCTATAGTTCCGTCTTCTTGGAACCGCTTTGATGCTCCATCCCTCCATGTCGAGGATTACGTTGATTCCAACCCGCATGAGGCTTGGCCGTCTTCCATCCTTCGTTACTTTCGCCTCAACTAGTCTAGTGCCATTAAACAAAGAAGGAGGAGAGTTTACGTCCGGTATTCATTCCCGGGGTGCCCTTCTTGGGTCCTCGACTTATACATAGGCAAAGCAAGTTCCCATCTGTCGCTTTTATTCACATTTCCTGAACGGTTCTTCACTTGCCAGATATATTCCTTGGCCGATTTGCTCATCGTGTCTGGTCCACCTTACTATGGTCTCTTCAACCGAGCTGTTGGTTTCTCTGCCCTCCATTACCCTAACGTACTCTGTACCACCGGCTCGGCCTTGCTTCTCGCCTCGATCTTCCAATACTTCTTGTTGTATGGACCCTCCGATCAAGGCATCGCCTTTGCCAAACCTGTCCTTGAACCGCCTTAGCTCGGAACTCCTTGCTCTTGTGTTCGAACAGGTATGCCTCAACACTTACAATTACCAATTCTTAGGCGCACAATGCTAATGCATTGTTTAGCTTCGGGACATAGATTTGCATACCCTCCGGTCTGTGCGTCTAGTCTCAAGGAGATTTGACGCCATAGCTACGCCCATATCCTACCGATTTCTGATCTTGAACGAGCGTCTTGTCGCACCAGACGCTGGACGACGATATCATAATACTTTCCGCCACATCTCCTTCCTCACAAGCCATGTCACGATACCAAGCAATCTGGATCCTGCAGGCATCAATAACCTGTTATCTTGCATCAAGCGATTGAAGTCTGTCCGGTACTGTCACCCATCCTCAATCTCGCCATTTTCTTGCTGATAGGTTCGGACAATAGTTGGCGATATGTAGAGGGTGACATTCCTGCTGCGGGCTTGTGGCTACCGTCAGATCTTCGCCTCTTACACAATTTCAACCCGACTAGTACTCAGCTATATATCGATAATCTTCCCTTGCGACGAGACTTTGACGGCAATCCGTTGGATACTTTTACAAGGTCTATCCCTCCCGAATTATTGACGTCGTTAAAACTTGCGAACCCCACCCCGGTGCTGTCAACACGACTAAATTCCCTAAAGAAACTTCTTGTCGAAGCTTCACGGCTAGACACACTACGTTATGAAGATCGTGGGCAAGGCACATGCTTCAATTTTGTCCCTGGAGAGCGGATGCCACCTTTGACGCATATACTGCTAAGATCATACGACTGGCATCACACCGCCGAGGAGGTTCGGAAACACTGGGATTTCTCCAAGATACAGGCCCTTGAGTTAGTCTCTGTGCCCATTTTTAATTTTCTGAACTCGGTATCTTTCCAAGATTTTTCGAGGCTGCATACTCTCCACGTGGAAGACTACAGTGCCCACCTCTCAGACATGAGAGAGGATGCTACGGTTGGGTTAAACGTGATGGTGAAAGACCACGTCAAAGCACTCGAGGTCCTGAACATTACCTGCCACACCCGACTGTTTCAATTGGATGCTATCACAGCACATCGACAATCGCTACGAGTGTTGCGGTTCAGAGATCACGTCGGGTTTTCTGAAGACGACCAAAGATGTCCAACTCTGGCGCCGAACGACCTGGCTCAACTCTCTCAGCAGTTGAAGGTCGTACATACACTCGAACTTGACCTGGACGTGATGTTATGCGATCCGGTCTCTTTCCTCGGAGCCATATGTGCCTTTCCGGCAGTGCACACCCTCACTCTGCATGTTCAGACCATGATCCAGCCCCTAGAAGAGGTATCTCCAGGAATCGATCGTGATTACGAAGCGGCGATAAAGACCTTTCAATTACTCATACGGGAAAAGGAAAGACTAAGCGCCCATACTCCTTGGAAACGCATCGCTGTTAATGTGGGGGGATGGAAGCGGGTGATGGTGCGACGGTTAGGCAGCGCATGGAGAAGGCGAAACGAAATGGGCATCTACGCCGAAAGGTGCTTCGTTCTCGAGCGAGATGCTCTGAATGGGAAAATGACAGTACGCGAGGAGGTATGCGTGGAAAATACCAGCCGTGGAGGAAGTCCAGGCCCTTGAAGGTTTCAGGTTGGCCATCCCTGGAAGATGCTCACCTGAATCCTCACCAGCGCGAAGGTGACGATAAGGGACTCAGAACCTGAAACTCCCACCACTCACTCTCGGCGACCTCAGACGGCATAACCGCCATTTTCATCCTGTACCGGGTCAACAATTTCCGGTCAATCTAGCCTCGGTATGCCCATGATCGCCTAGAATGTCAACAGCAGCATGCTGTAGAATGTTGGAGCCCGTTTACAGCTAGACAGGAAAGATGCAGGATAGCATCTGATGTCGAAAAGGACATGACACTTAGATGTGTCCACTCAAATAGACGTGTAGAGCTTATAACGAGAAAAACGAATGATGAATATAACGGAGCGAGCATATGGTATTTTATCTTGTATTCTTCATGGATCTTTCTCATATGTCAGGTTCCCGCTTTGTACCTTATCTTGCTTCTCCTCCTTTCAAGTCATATACTCTATGCCGCCTTCATGATATGAAGCAATACCATTGCCTTGAAGTTACCCTGACTATAAATGATACTTGGGTTAAGGGCGATGTCTGTTTCTATGTCTGACATGTTCGATCTGCATACCCCCTTAACAAACCGCTACCTGGTTGGTCAATTGCAACAGGGCCGTCGAATACGATCACAGGGCCTGTAATCCGAACTACCTTAAATCATGTCTTCTATTATTTTGCCAAGTCTACTTCTCGATGTGTGGCATTTGATGACGCGGGCTTTCATTCGCCCAAGTTGTGAAGCGGACCGAGTCTTCTAATGATGCTAAGTAATGACTCCAATGGCAAGAATGCTTGAATCGCACTTCCTCAACTCATTACTTTGATCAAACTAACAGCTTTTATTTTTATCGTGTGGTGCATCTCGGGATTAAGTGCTTTAGTTGTGGCACGGCGCATGTCTCCGGTTGCCAGGATATCTCCTCACCAGCACGTCCAGCTTCTTGGATCTTCGTCAGCATGGACGATTGAATCGAATCCCAAGTATTGATGATATCTTTCAGTTCGGGAGAAACCCAATCTGCAGTCATGATCCCATTCCCTTCATCCACTTTCCTGCGATGAAAGTAAAGACAAACTACACGTATCACAGTCGAGGCATTCTGACCACCAAGATGGATCTTGAGATATTAATTCGGGATTACATACAACAAAGACCACCATAAATCAGTCGTAACGCCATACATTATAAGCCAAAAATGAGTGTAAATATTGACAAAGCAACAGCGCTTAGTATGGCATATACTTAACATGTTGTTAACTTGCATGAATCGTGCTAAGTCACAACGACATGGTGCGTTGACCAGTCGTTGACGCCCAACAAGATGTAATTCTCATTGAGTACATAAGTTACAATGTACACGAAACTTTTGTTCCGATATGACAAACGATATCGTAGCTTCCAGTCTTGTTTCTCTCATTCTCTGTTATGGAAAGCCATCGACTGGCTACGCAAGGACTATAACAACACTCGACAGCAATGCACGCTGCCTTGGCAGCCTTGGTTCTAAAGGATTAATACGACTAGTCGATATCGTCTTGGGTCCATGAGGAAACACGATGGGCTAGGTAGTGTCACTGTGGGCGGACAGGGTACTGTGATGATCTTGCAAGAATAGATGGATGGCATAAGGATAGCGCGCAAAGTATTACCAAGACCTATATCGTTGACTGAATAGGTTTTAGTTTATTCCCAAATAAATACCCTTTCTTCTGCCGCTTCGTGAAGCAATCCCGCTTCCATCAGTCATCCTGCGTCAACAAAAAGGCCGCAACCCTCCCCAGACCAACTACGTATGCTTTGTTAAGCCTGTATTATGTCATACCTATTAAATACTTGGACGGCGAATAATCCTTTGCGTACAGGTGTGTTTATTGCGGCGGTTGTTGATAAAATGCCACGCCTTGCCTATCTGTTACACGCCAGGCCCCCAACAGGTCGACGAAACAATAGGAAAAGTCGTCCAAATAACTAAGTTACGATTGTTCAGTGTTCTGATAGAGATTTTAAATCAAGTCCCTTCAATATCTTTTGGGGGAAAATGTTAGGTCACCAGGTTGAGGTATCTGGTTCGTTATCCAGAGGCAGGTACACCTTCACGCATTACCACACTGAGATTTGTCTCCGTAGACAAGGGATTTAGACTCATTTAGGCTTTGTCTTTAGAATGAGGTCGAATAACTCCGCTGGCTTGTCATCCGGTCTTGCTGGTTATGGAGAGATACGCGAGTCTATTCCCAGTCCATGAACAGTAGGGTTTCCACATCTCTGTGAATTAATGTGCCTCGCCTCATGTATTGAACAGGGTAACACCGATAAATACGTTACCGACTCTTTGGTTCAACACGGCGTAAATACATTGGTGACTTCGCTCTCTTGGCTCGTGTCATGGTTCTTGTCGAAGGCACCCATCCTATTCGGTTCCGCCACAAGCGAAGAGACAAAAATCGGAGACCCTTATAATCGCAGTTCAAAGATTCCCTTCGTAATGGCGTTTCTAGATCACGCATCAAAACACCTCGTTCTCGATCTTGGTGAGGGCAAAATAGACCCAAAGTTACTGCTTCCTTGCTCCATCGCACGTTTGGCCCTAAGGACCACCCCTGTCAACCTGTTGGTCCATCCCTTCTTACCCGCGCGGCCCTTCCCGTCCCTTCTCTTCAATCAACGCTACTCATTTCAAGATCTCACGATGCTTCACGGGCCCATCTGCCGATGCTCCCCAGCTCTGCGATACCATTCTCAACCAGAAAATACAACAAATCCTCGACAATTCCTGGCGTAGAGAGAAGAGCCATGCATCGTCTCACTCGCTCACACAGTGTGGAGCGTTCTGTCTTACCCCCGGGACCCCCGGCCCGGCCGCATTAGTCCCCTTAAGGCGACGAGCAACGCTCAAGCGAGACGTACGAAAGTGGAAACCCGGATACAATCAGACATGGGCAACATGTTGAGAGAAGAATGAGGTTCAAGGTCGAGAGCCAACCATCGTAGCGCCGTGCTTGTCGGCACAAGGTGCAGGGGATAAAATGGTAGCCTCGGGGGGTTGCTGCAAATTTGTCCGGCAACAAGGGGCCGGGTAACGGACCAGAAGAATCAAACAAAGAGATAGAGGCAGATGTTGTTTTGGCGACCATATGGTGACGATAGATAGAGCAGTACTCAACGAGAGAGGTCACTGCCCTCTAACCCTTCTAACAGCAATTAGAGGTCACCCATATCAACCATAATCTGTAGGCATGATGGCACCAGACGTGGCAACGGATCGATGCAGCCATGAAGACCTAAGCTGTACTGCTTCACGCATATCAAACAGCTGGCATAGACATCGTCCATATCCAAGTATGCCTCTCTTGAACCGGCGTGGATACTGTCAAAGACTTCCAGACCACATCTCCCATTGCAAACTTCAGTTATGAAGCACCCAGTAAGTCATTTAAACATCGTAGTGGGGCATGCATAGATGAACCAACAGCAGCATATAGCCGAGCTTTAGCTTGTAGTCATACCATGCATTAAACGTAGCAACTCGACACCAACGACCAAACCCAACACTTGTTGAATCTTTCTGACAACAGAAGACAGTGAAGCAATGCATGTGGCGTTGTCACGGCATTAATCTGAGCCGTCCCATTGCAATACTTATTGCAAGTCTGAGGCAACCCTTGAGCCACGACCTGGTCTTTCTAACTCGAGTGCTGCGCAAAGCCTTTCGAACAAATGCCCAAACTAGTGGGCAAAGTCGAGTACCTTCCAATAACCAGAACCAGGCTCTAGACACATCCCATTCGTCGGCTTCTGACGAGCCTGTTTCTTGTTTTGCCCCTTGTAGGTTATAGAAATCGCTCGCCGAGTATCGGTTTCCTGGATTGGGATTTCGTTTATCAAACACTCCAACGCCTTGGTCGCCGGCGCCAAAACTATTTGGCTTCCTTGACGGCCCAGGGGGGCTCGAGCTGCTATACGATCGCCAAGTTGTCAAAAGTTTGCTATGCTCCTCGTTGATCATAAGATTGAGGCGTAGGGTCTGCCGTCGTTCCTACATATTTCAGTCTGTGTCAGTTCCAAGTCCAGCCAAATAGCAGCAATCAAGAACAAGTGCATGTTGCTTCTGAACCCAACAAAAGGGGATTGTACTCGCTGTGCAGATACCACCCCTGATTCAATTGCATAGCATCGTTATATCTGGGTAGATGCCGCCGAGTCCTGAACAGACTGATGACAAACCAAAAGCTAATCATTTCTATTCGGAAAGGAACGAAGCTCACGGATGATGATGCAAGATACAAACTCTCATGTCAAGCATCCCTCAACAGGGAGAAATCAACACGACCCCGCAAAGATCCAAGGGACGATTCTCTCCCCTGTCCGAGGCCTTTCCGCCACTGGCTGCCAGACAAGTCCCATGATGCAAAGCCGCTGGGTAGTGGTAGATGGCAAGAGAAGCCCGTGGCGTCAAAGTCGGTCGAGGTGAGGAAGAATCACGCAACGTCTGCTCGCGTCCCTCGTGCAAATCGTTCTCGTCGCCGCCTCATCGTCTCCACAACGTCCGTGGCTTCCATATGCTCATCCGCCGGATGTAGAAAGAGGGGAAATAATCCATGTCTCGTGACGGAGACGGCGACTCCGTCTTGATGATGGTGACGACGAGGGGCGAGGTTTGGTTGCGGAGTTGAAAACAGAAAACAAAGAGGAGAATGGCTCGCGCCGTCGGTGCTTACCAGGCAGCTACACTCGTGCTGTTGGTAGGTAGATCGTTCCTTCCCGTTCCTGATGGAACCGTCCGTCATCCCGTGACGTCCCGTCGCCCGGAAGCGGGAAGGCACTTGGTCGTTTCCTTCCTTTCTTTCATCATCAACATCATCGTCGAAGCCTCATCCGATAGAATAGACTCGTCTCGCCAGTTCCCGCGCCCGAGTCCGTTTCCGCTCCCGTCGACGGAATCTCCGAAGCCATTCCCGCGAAATCGGACCAAAAACCATAAAGCCTCCTTAACCTGCCACGCCCACGTCATCCGCATTCCAGAGCCTCTCGACCGCTTTTTCGCAGCTGAAAACCCGTTCGTTTTCGGCCAAAGATTCACAAGAAAAGGGAGATGCGCTGCGGTAGTCTTTCCGCGCACGCCTCTCCCTCTCGGGGCGTTGATGTGTCCCGACGGGATGGCAACTGGGGCAAGGGCGTTGAGTGGTTTCCAGGTTCGTGGAAGGTAGGCAGAGAGTTTCTGACTCGATGGTTAGAAGAAGTTTAAACCGTTTTCGTTTCCAGAATGTCGGATATAGGCGTGTACGAAGGGATGAACTGGCGGTGGGTGTTAAGGGAGGAAAACACCAAGGGCAGACTGTCACAATAATCGTAGGGTCACAATTGATGATTTCCCCAATTGTAACCCCCATCGAACCCAATATCATTTGCATACCTTACCCAGCTAAAGGCTACATCTTGATATATTCTTGGTGGCATGAACATGTTTCTGTGTTCATTCCTGCGTGCTCTCGTAGCCTCGCAACGACTCTATCGTGCTTTAATCCCGAGTTCCATCAAACATGAATGTCTAAGACAATATCCTCGTATAACAGTCCCAACCATATCTTGCTCTCCCTTTTGACAGATGTCTCGGAAAGCTTTCTCTTTCCGTCGGGACGGTCCATAGTGTTCAATTCATAGTAATCTCGTGGTTACTGGTATGTATAGCTTCATCTTCTGAACCCCCCTATTTCGAATTTTTGTTTTTATCTACGAAAACGGTCAGCGTCAGATCTGCAAGTACTTCACAAGTGCAACGCTATCTTCTCCATACCGGTATTCTCTTCTACACAACACGCGCTGTCACTTTTGTGTTCAAAGTTTCCCTTGCCAAGTAAACTCTACTGCTCGGTCTCGCATACTGTATCTGTGAAATGCCGCACAATTTGACGTCTTTGATTATCATCAACACTGCGCCGTAAACATGCCAGGCCACAGTGAACCTCGGAACTGCAATGATATTAAACGTAGAGATATCAAATCAACATCAACTCGATATTACTCCTTCAAGACGACGTTGCCCAGCTGTCAATGAGGGGTTTTTAGTGTCCCACAAAACCTTTCATTGCAAACTTTACAGTGAATAGCCTCATGGATTTCCTTTTTGACAGCTGCTTTAGTGGCCACTTCAGCAGCCCCCGAGTTATCAACATTACAATCGACAAAGTTTATTTCTCTCTTTCTCGACACAGCATGCGCGCTCAGCCAAGTCATGTCCCATGAAATTACAATGTCTCGGTCGCAATACTGCCGTGAGTCAAGTCAGCTCCGCAAGGATAACACTCGCCCTCCAGATCATCTTTACCGTCCAAGGTTCTCGTTCTTGACAAGTCTAACGACATTCAATAGCATTACTAACAAGTAAATATCAACAACAGAAGCTTGCCTATTGCATGCCTACTACCTCTCCGCTTCCAGTAACAGTCCATCACCAACCAATCTCTCTCTTCATCACATAACCCATCCATATCACTAACACTTACACTTACACGCCCATAAACCCGCTGCCCGAGTCCCCTGCACCACGGCTATTCCCTTCGCTTCACCCTCGCTTGACTCATTTCCACTCCGTTCTCCTACGCCAAGCCCCAAGAGCACAGTCCACGCAAAACCTTACCGCCTCATCAGTTCACCACCACCGTACAAGACACGCCCCCTTTTTCACAGCCTGGCCTTCTCCCCTCTTGCCATCGCGGTGCCGGCCCCGACCCCCTTGCTTACCTGTACTGTACTGCATGTATGCACGCTCTTTCGGTAAGCCCTGCCCTGGCCCTAACCCGCCGCCGTCGCCGTTGAGCAGCGAACGAGCCAACAACGAGTGCTGTAAACCGGGTCCCTGGAATTGTGATACATGACGGACTGCGAGGACGGGAGGGACTACCCTAACCGGCTTTATCTACAGTCAAGAAAAATACCGCGTTTTTGTTATTATTGAATCTCTTGAATAATCTGGCTTGATATGGGGGCGGCTTCGTTACTTGTTCGAGAACACGGATGATTCGTTTCTTATTAGTTGCGTTTGAGCTTACACTTTACAGCATCCGCTCGGGCCAGTGTCACGGTTGCTAACTACGTACCGTAGGTAGATACTCGGCCGCTAATCTACGTTACGGCTTGTACCTGAGGCGAGAGTCTCGTCTCTCATTACCTAGACTACCGTGTACATCAATCAAGAGCTAGGACAAGGAGAGGCTCAGGCTCGTGTCAGCCCATGGATCCTCCCCTCCCCGTTAGCACGATGACTAGTATCAACCTCGAACCCGCCGCATCACCAACAAACAATCTTCAGGCTGTAGAGCTCAGACCAACATTCATAACATCAGCCAAGACAAAAATGTCTCGCCCCAGCCCTTGACCACATCGACTCGCGATCATGTGCCCCTCCCGTCCTGCGCTCCCGTTGCCCTGTGCTTGTCTTTGTCTTGTCGTTGTCATACATAAGAAGCTGAACTGAGCCGGACCAACATTCCATGGAAATCCTTTTTTCAAAGCGACAGGGCCCGCCCTAGCATAAAATTGCCCGGGGCGGGGATAGCCCGGTGGAAGAAGGGGATAAGGGGATAAGGGAGGGAGAGCTCTGTCTTGCCTCTCTGTCTAGGGGCAAAAGCTACAACCACACACACGACACGCCCTTGAACTTGGGTGATCGACTAACTAACGGTTAGCAGACGACAAAGAAAAACTACTACAATGTTAGAGGTTAGAGGTTAGAGTAGAGTAGTACTGTAAGTAAGGTAGAGCCACCGTCCTAAATCGACTCATCACCTAAGTTAGTATGCTCAGCCAGCCATCACCCGTCCACTACTCCATACCTTAGCATATCTCATGCATGTCTCCTCCCGCAAGTCTACCTTGCAGTAGTAGGTAGTTTGAGATGCCATCGACAAAGTCCAGACTCTCTCCGTCTAGTGGTCAATATCCCTAAGGTAGAGTCCATCTTTGGCCATGTGGGTTAAATGTCCGTCTCTTTCTCCTCTTTTCCCCTCCCCTCCCCTCCGCTTCTCTTCTCTCAGCTGCCACGCCCCCTTCCCTTGCTCTGTCTGTTCTATCTACTACGTGCTACTATGTACAGCCCGCCGTTTTTTCAGTAAGCCAAGCTAGAGGGTTCCATAGCAAACAAAGAGCCGCCTGTCCGCCCCCGCTCTTGGCTTGGTTTGACTTGATAGTTAGTGCCTGTATTATGCCTCGGGCTCTATCTGGTCAACATCCCGTCTGTATGTACATTATCCTGACTCGAATACACTGTGCTGTAGACGCCCTTCCCGCTTCCGTGCTTTAGACTGTTACTACACAGCTCATCCATGCTCAGGCCATATTCCATCCCATCCCATCCCATCTCAACCCATCCCATGTCGTCTATCCTCATCAAATTCAAAAGTCTCATACTGTACTCCCCCGTACCTACCCATGTCAATCTCACTGCGGTATCTGCCGCGTATCCGCCGGGAGTCTTCGGGTGACACATGATGACCTTGCGCTGGGCCCTCACCCCCTCTCCAAGAGGCCTGTTCCCTGGTCCCTGGTCCCTGGTCCCTGGTCCCTGGCTCCTTGGCTTCTGCTTTTGCTTTTGCTTTGCTTTTGCTTCTGTTTCCCTCTCTTGCTCTCTCAGTCTTCTTCTCTCGTCTCTCTTTTGCCCCCGTCTTCTCTCTAGGTATATCTCTCCATTTCCTACATCTCTGCTTCTGAGGCGCCTCTTCTCTACAAGTCACGGGCCTCCAGTTCCTCCCCAAAAAGTGACATAATCTTCAATACCTTACACTCCAAGGCTATCCTTGACATGTTGGCTTGATTTTAGTGCACCACTTTCAGCACCCATCGGTGTCGGCTCCAAAGCCCTTGTTGATTGCACCTCTAGGCCTCGAGCCGTTCATTGGATATACTGTCGTTCTTCGCCTGGAGCTGTACTCACAAGAGGCCAATCATCAACTAAACTCATCAAGAAAGCAAAGGTTCGAGACAGACGCAAGAGGAACAGAAAGAAACAAATGGCGGCTGTCCACCACACACATCACATATGTACAGTAGTTTAGTGGTTTCAACAATGATAGCCGCAACTATAGTGGGATTTGGCTATCGCGATACTCTCAGTTACATAGACAAAAAACAAGTGTTAACAAGAATCTTCAAAGTCACCACTAGATCCTTTCCTTTCAAGGTCATCTCCCTCTCATCTTCACCTTCGCCATCCTTCGTCCGTAGCCCTGAGCTCTGCCATGTCTGTTTTGTTGTTTCATCCCGTCGCGACCTTACTCGGCTGCCCTTCCACAACGCCTTGTTTTTTCTTCCCTGCCTTCGCTCGCGCGAAGTGCTCAGCCTTCATAACCACCCACGCATTCCGCTACCAAAACGCACAGCGCAGCGAACTCTTATCGCCACTGCTCGCTACAAGCCAACAATGGTAGCGGAGAACACAAGACACCCAAACCAAATGTAGAAACGTAACAAAGCATAAGCATGAATCAAAACAAAACCATATGGTGCCGTGAGGCTATCCGTCTTTCCTGGAAACACATAGTGACCGACCGATTAAAAATAACACAACGACCTCGCAGTGGTTGCTTTTTCCGGGCAAAAATCTTCCTTCAGCCCCGGGAAACGAACAATCTGCCAAGGGCAATGCATTGGTAAATCAAATTCCGAATAAAAAAAAGAAGAATCCAGCAAAACATAAAAACCGAACGGAGGGGTTGTTTGTTGCCAAACTCGCGTCTTTTTCTAGATCCCGACATTTTGTCCTGTATTGTTATCGCGCTCCCCCTCCGCTTTTTGTTTTTTTTCTCTTCTCAAGCCACGCTCCTGTCGCTTCCCGGTCAACGAAAATGTAGGCGTAGAATCGAATCGGAAAGGGTATTAAGAACAAAGCAATCGTCGTCATCAACTTGTCGGCAGCCTTCCTGCGGAAACCGACGGACTCGTCGGCAAGCGTCGTCGTCGTGTGTAATTTTGACCCTCCCCGTTGACCTGTCCGGCAGCGTCAACTCTTGCTCCATCATCTCGTTAACGGCTGACGTCTCGTCGTCCAGGATTAAGCCTTTCAATCATAGACTTGTCCATGTCGTTCTTCTCTACCAAGTTGCTCAGACTCATGATCGACTGGTTTCCTCCTTGTGGTTGTTGTCCTTTCGCTGGAGTTGACGCACCGCTTGACCCATTCTGACCTGTCGGAGATCGACCGCCGGGCGCAGAAGTTGCGTAGCTGCCACTCGCCGCAGCCTGTGGTAAACTGCCGCTTGTCGGGTTACGCGGGCTCTGTCTTGCCTGATACGGCGGGTACCCAATTCCGCCTGGGCTGCTGTGGTTTGAGAACTCGGCAGGAGACCTCCTTCGAGGGTCTTCGTCTACGGCACTTCGTGGTGGGGGCAGTCTGTAGCCGTCGTCTTGTTCTTCTGAAGTCCTGCGACGACGTCGTCCTGCAAGCTGGCTTCCATCATCAGTTCTTGCGTCTCCGTAAGACGAGAAAGATTCCGTCGGTGACTGAACAGGCGCGTAGTAGTTTCCTGGAGGTGGGGGAGCACTAGAATGCTGGTAAGCAGCATGAGGCGGCGGGGGCGGAACAGTGCCTGGTGCCAACGGCTGCCCATAGGCACCGAACAGCTGAGTACCCGGGGGGACACCTCCCGGAACTGCCGATACTGGAATAAAGGCTGTCGAGCTCGACGAAGAGACTGGCTGAAAAATGCATTCTTGGTTCATACGAGCACAGTTCTGGCACTTGCCACCGGGAGCGCTTTGGTAGCCACTGCAGCGTATCTACAATTTGTTAGCAACTTTGGGGGATTACAGGAAATATTTCCAAGTGCCAGGTCAATCACGAACCTTTCTCTTACGGCAGTATCGGCACGCGATTGACGTTCGTTGTCGAGGAGCTGCCTGTGTCAAAGGAGGCGCACTGCCAGGTCCAACCGGGGGGTACTCATAGACACCGCCGGGGACGTGACGGTAGCCATTTGGCGGTGGAGGCCCTGGCGGGGGAGGCTGTCCACGATAGTAGGCATAGTAGGCATCTTGGCCGTATGCCTCTTGCCCGTATGGAGGGCGGCGATCATCATAGTAACCACCTCGTTGATCTGGCGGAGGAGGTGGGTAGGCTGAAGATCGTGGGTCAGATTGCGGCTGCAGAGGCGGGAGATACTGCGGCTGCTGGCCAGGTGGAGGCTGCTGGCCGGGAGGCGGATAACCGTTGACGGCATTTGGGGACGCATATCGCGGGTCGGTAGGATAGCCACGTCCCGGAGCTGCAGGCGGTGGGCCGTAACCGCGAGAGTCATGGATGGAGGGCAAAGTAACTGATGTAGCCATACTGGCTGGAGGAGCGTCGGAGGGCCGCTGGGCGGTATCTGGAGGTGGAGGATAATGGGACTGAGGTCGAGAATGACTGTCGTCTGGGCGGCTCTGCTGGGGATACTCTTTTCGGTAGCTATCGTCGGCCATGCTATGTTGAGGCGCAAAGGGCCGCAGACGGGCAAATGCGGTCAGCAGCAATAATACCAAATGCGTGCAGTTGAATGTGCTGGGTAATGTTTTTGCGATTGAGCATTTGGCGGTGGGGGTGACCCAAGACCAAGACCAAGACGGAGCGGAGAGGAAATAGTCAAGTAATTAATCCGAGTCGTCGAGGTCGTATCCTGTCCTGTCCTGTGATCGCGATGACCGATTGCTGCGAGTCAAGAATGAGTGAGTGAATGGGTGTCTCGGCGGGAGATGACAGCAGATTCCACGAGGTCTTGGAACCACAATCCAATGCCTGACGGACGTTCTGGTTCCCGAGAGGCGGAGGAGGGTGAAAATGGTCTCTGACGTGGGCGAGAAGAGTGCGGCGGGACAGGCCGACAATTATAGCGAGGGAGGGAATGGATGGGAAGAACCTCCGATCCAATCTGATCCACGGCGTGGGAGGAACCAGGAACCACCCAACCGTAAATGGAGCCTGGGGATTTTGGGGATTGTGGATTTGCTTGAAGGACTTGGGACTGGGATTTGAGACTGGGACTGGGAAGGGATTGGGACTGGGGGTGAGAAAAGAAAAAAAAAGAGGGGGGCTTCTGGGCCCTTTTTTTTTCCCTTCTTTCCTTTTCTTGGGGGTGCGGAAATAGTCAGGTGAGAGACAAAATGCTGTCTCCCTCTGTTTCCCCGTGTGTGTGCCTGCAAAAGCAGATATCCCACAAGGAAGGCTGCAGATTGAATAAATATCTCGGGTAAGGAGAGGATGGGAAGAAGGATGTTGTCTTTTTCTTTTTTCCCTTTTTGTTTTTTCCCTCTGTGTTCTTTTCCTCAGAGATCGTTTGGCAAACGTACCCGCACAAATGAGATCCTGATCCTGAAAACGATCCTGATTCGACGTCAAGGAGAGAAAGCTCCAATTGATACTGCAAGTTTTTTTTTGTCTTTTGAAAGAGGGGTAAATGAGAAGAACAGGAAAAGATGAGGGAGGAGGATTAAAGAGTAGAAAGTAAGTTGTGTTGGAGGAAGGGCAAGCAAGGTAAGGTAAGGTAGGTAAGATGGAAAGGTAGATGCCGGCGTGTAAGGTGTAAGGGAAGAGTAGGTGCTATACTACCTACAGCAGAGCACAGCACAGCACAGTACCTACCCAACTGCCTACAGGAGGAGTAGGTGCCTTATCCTATGCAGTTGCGGCGACAGAAAGTGGGGAGCGACACCGCGCGCCAGAAGTAAGTAAGGGAAGGAAGGGCAGCAGGGGGGTGATGGGGTGTTGATCTAGTAAGAGACTAGAGAGGGCTTGTGCGAGGGCAAGTGCAGGTGCAGGCGCAGGTGCAGAAGGATGGAAGTTTAGGGTGGACAAGTGGCGGAGGCCAGGGCGGGAGTAATGGGACGGATGGCCCGGTGTCGTGCCGTTCCCAGGGAGCCGGCCCCAGTTAGCACCGAAACCACTTTAGGGATCTAATGCTGCTAGTTACAGGCCCTGTCGGGTACTGCACTGCACTGTAAGCCTACTATATTCAAGCTGGAAATTGGCAGCCCGCGCCTGGTCAGTGGAATTAAGATGGCAGGCAAGCCTATTAGGTAGGAGTGAAGGTATAGAACCCAATGGCAGAGTGGAATGAATAGAATGGACGTGACTCAATCACTTAAAAACAGGCTAACAATAATAATTTCAAGTAAAAGAAACAAAGTAAGGAACTGGGCCAGGGCGTTTCTGGCGCCAAAGTCAAGGGCCAGAAGGGCACCACGGGAGATGAAATGACCAGCTCAGCACGTACCACGTATAGTACGGTAGGCTAAGCATAATACCTTCAAGTTACAGTAGCAATGGTGACGGGTACAGTAGTCGTAAAACCTAGAAGCCTGAAGAGCCCAGGTAAGGATAAGGCTGCACCAGGCTACCTTCTGTAGTATAATAAGTTAATAATCCTAGCTTGATAGTCGTTAACCTAACGCCTCGAGGAACGGACCGTAAGCGATTGGACTCAGATGCATGTATCATTTTTTGTTTGTTTACTCGACCAGGGCTGTTACTGACGTATTCTAATAAACAAGAAACAAAAAGAGGCTTCTCGTGGAGAGCTGGGCATCTTTGACGGCGCGCAAGGCTGTCGCCTCCAAGGTCTAGGCGTGTCGTGTCGTCCATCCTGTCGAGCTCTACCTTCAATGAGGAGCTGAGCCTCTTCGTCTCTTTAGCCTCTAAAGGGCGGAGAACCGAGCCAAAGAATGCGACAGGTGTCGAGCAAGGCGTTTACTTAGGCCAAGCCCAAGTCCAAAATGGCTACGCGAAGCAAAGCCAAGCGAGGGGTAAATAAAATCCGTCTATACAGAATCAGTCTTAGAGTCTTGCTCTGACTGGAATGTCTGTCGACCACAACTCAACGGGCACGGCGCCTCCCTCCCTCGCTTGTCTTGCCCTGCTCATCTGCTCTTCAATCGGTCAGTTGTGTCTTTCAAGTCTCAACTAATCACATTTGTCTTTAATGGTCTGGTAATCATCATCTACAACTGCTAGCCCGCGAGTTTGACAGAGAATGCAACCAAAATTGGGATCAGATCGCAAAGACGCGGCAATCCAAGGTTTAATCCCCGTAGCCGTAGAGGTCAAACTGCCACAAGGTTTCGTTCGCCGCTCGCCGCCCGCCGCTTGCCGGCTCAGTCAGCAGAAGTCACGAGGCCAATGACTGACAGGTTGATACCTTTCGAGCAAAACACAACCCAAAGGCCACACAAAAGGAAGGGTGTTATAAAATTGGTCAGGAAGAGAACCCTACACAGGCGTATTCAAAATGAACAAGACGACATGTGCGGAAGATAAATGGAAACCAAGCCTTTCTATTTTTAAAAATTAGAGAAGACGAAAAGGTATAGCGGAAGACATTTACCATGCAGTCGTTGGTACTGTACTGTAGGCGAGAAATGATAGCAGAAGGTACCGTAGCATAAAGTTAGAGAGGAGGGGCGTGTGAGTGATTGAGTTGTCGTTGTTGGCTGCCAATGATGTGGATGCATGTCCGGTCCCAGCAGTATGGAAAAGGTACAATATCAAGGCCAGGTCAGACCATGCCAGGGCCAGGGCACAGCAACGCAGGGCAGGGCAAAGCATCACCGAATAGGTGCTGAGTGATGTATGCAAGCTGGCTAGGTAGATGCTGGAGCTTTCCAGGTGGATATCAGTAATAGAGCGCGTACAAATTCCATGTTCTCTGCATATGATGTTGTCTTGGGTACTGTACGTAAACTCGACACCACCTTGGCCATAAACCAAGGCTCGGTTGTGGCAGAATTGACGGTACCTTACAGCAATCGAGGGGTAAACGAGCGGCCGAGGAGGCGGCGGCGGCGACACGGACGATGGTGGACCCGATCAAGGAGACGCCGGGCAAGCCCAGCTGGACTTGGGGCTCTAGCACAAGGCTCCGAGCGTCTCAGCCGTGCGAGATGTATCCCGTAACTGATGGTAGATAGAACACGATTTCGAGGTTGAACAACTTGAACACGCGCCAGGTCCGCTAACAAGGCACATGTCCCCGTAACTTACAAGGACAAAAGGTGGAGGGGTTCAGCCGAGTGCGGTGCATGTGTGCGTGCGTGAGTGCGTGCGTGCGCAGGCAAGCGTCTTGAATGTGGGCCTTGTCTAACCAAGGAAGACAAACAATTGCGTGTGTTGAGCCAAAGAGTGTGATTGAAAAGCTCGTGAATGCCCATCTGTGAGGATAATGTAGTTGACAGACGTACGTAAGAGCTGGGCAGGTGGGCAGTGATAGCCTGGAGACGACCGAACCTATCAGATGTGAGATGTGCCCTGAGCTCAGACCTGACTTACTGGATATGGCCTCAGCTTGGCCAGACACGTCGTATCCAACCAAGTCTGGATTAAAGGCGAAGCAGAGAGACTATGTAGTGGCTTGTCATATGGTAAAGAGGGATCCTCGAGGCTCAAGGTCATCCGCTTAGTGAATCTGTCCAATCAATGCCTGATACAACGCTGTTGAGATGCCTAGGAACTTCTTCTTCTCTAGGAACAGGGACAGAACAATAGATGCTGCCGGGACGTTGCACTGCGGGCGGAAGGTCTTGGGTTGTCTAAAACCCTGAGCCTTGGGCTGCTGCGTTGTCTGGGGTCCCGCGCTTGTTCCCGACGGCGGGTTGCAGAGGCGGCCGCAGGATGCACTACCAGTGTGTGCGAGGTGTGCCAGATGTCTTGGGCGTGCAAGCAGAACCAATAGATATCATTGTCGCTTGTTCAAGGTAAGGAAGAGGGCGTGCTGCGGATCTGTCTTGAGCCGGCAGTGCTTGGATCATAGGCGTGAGCCTATACCAATGATGATGTTGGAAGCATTCGCGTGGTGGACCACGCAAGAACACACCGAACCCTGGTACATAAGAGTCGTGGAACCTGGTTGCTTCTGTGCTTGCTTGGTGGACCTTGGTGGTGCGGCGGACTTGGGCCTTGACAACGACAGTGGAATTGGCCGACGCAATTAGTTAGTAGCCCTTTTCATGCGAATCCCTTGATATCATTCATGCAGCTCGACCTCATCCGTTCCTTTGAAATTCTCTATTTCGCTCTTGGTAGAGCTCCGACTGCCCTGGTTCAGTATCCGATGCTTGTTCGAGTCAGCTTACAATGCCTCTCTCATGCACTTACCTAGTGCCCTACATCCAGGAACAGAGTGTGTCATTTGACATGTCTTAGGTTGGTGCCAGCGAGAACAACACTTCCAGCATCTCTCGTCACAGACTTTTTTTTGTCTATCTTGACATTATCCGGGTGTCTGAGCGAATGTATGTATTGGCTGCTGCTCCATCCATTTTTTACGAAAGGTTACTGTAACTTGGGAAGAACGAACAAACGGATGATGGTGCATGACGAATTTCCGGGATGACGGGAGCAGGGGAAATCTCGCCAATGATCGCGCATGCAGGGCGCTGGGCTACCTGGGACGGTCCGGCGTGCGCTGGTATGCTAGGATGCTGGGACGCTGAAACCCTGGACCAGTGAGCCTCTCATCCCATCCATCCCTTTTTCAATCTAGTTCCAGGGCCGTCCTTTGTTCATGGGGACTGTCAGAGCCACTGCCGCTGTGCGGCAGAGCCGTAGGATCCGCTACATGACATTGGTGTCGGTGAACTCTTATCAGGGCGAGCGAGTTAAAGTACGCAAGGGATACTTTGCTTCTCATTGCAAACGTGTTATCACACACCCATTCCCGATCAATTGTCTCCCTTCACAGGTACCGGCAAGGTATTGAGTCTTCAGTATTGCAGTTAACCTAACGGAACCCCACGGCCGAGTGACGTGCCGCTCTCGTACAGTAGCGCCCGGCGGAAGGAGGGAGACCTTGACGAGACCTTGATGCAGGAATTCCATGGTGAATACGAAGGGATTCATGACAGCGATATGAGGACTGCTCCCACCCTTCCTGCAGCGCGGGGTTGATCAAAAAGAAGTGTGTCATGGCGTAGTATAGGACAAGCGGGCGGAAAGCTGACACGCAGTTCAAGCAGGCAGTATGTTGCGTTTGCTCACCGCCATAAACGCTTTTGTGGGAGTTGTCACAGGCCAAATATGGCTTAGGAAACGACGCGACATGCATGAAATAGCACTGCATGAGTATCGAGATCAAATACGGCGTTTCAATAATACCTCAAGTCGTGCGGTGAGCGTTGATGACCTTGTGAGGCGATGTCACAACCACCAATCATCTCGGTGTTCATCATCGCTTATTCGCTTCGACAACTGCAGTCTTAGACGCTTCGATGTGGCTTCTGGTGGGCTGATGACTATTGTTCTCGAGTTACCATCCTATTACCAGCCTTGACTTGACAGTTTGATATGAGCCCACTAAATTCTTCGAGTGGAAATCACCCACCCAGCGGGTTGGTACGTAACTCCAATGGTCGGTCTATTCCACACGCGGCGCGCTTCAGATCCTCCTCCGTGATCCGTTGCATAACATGGCGTAGCCGATGAAGGTGGTCCGCTCTCGTGACGCTCGCCTTTGGCTTCTTTGTCTGCCCTACATGGTTGATAACATCGATAACATGGATGTGGCATTGAGAAGACCCTTGGTCTTTTTCAATGGCTGTGTTGCCGGAAAGGGCTCCGTCAGACTTGGACATTGGGTGTGGGAGATGATGGTATGGCTCGAAGACCTGTGACTTCGTGAAAGAACTAACCCGGATAGATCAATGTATACGGGCCAATTCAAATGTCAAGCACCGCATGGCACTTTTCCGAGCCGGCACTGTCGTACAACAACTCCCTCGCATCAGGTTGTCTTAGAATACAAATACCAGCAATTAGCGGTGCGCGGAGGATGCCAAAATAGCTACCCTGCATTATGCACCGGGAGTGTAGGCCGAGATCGGTACAGGTAAAAGGCCTGAAAGTGAAAGGCTTTTGCGTACCTGGGGGGAAAGAAAGGCAGTATGACCCAGATAGTTGGAGAGCCGCTGCCATTGCAACAATGAGTGAATACTTGATCTTGACAACAAGTACAGGTCAGTTCCCATCCACCCCACAAGGGCCCGTCTCCTGGGTGGCATCTATCCGTAAATGCATTGCGGTTCAACCCGCAACTCTCGAGATAGCGCCGGGCTTGACAACCAAACGCGCTGTAAAACCCTGTCCACGCACGAGGTATCGACTGGCAGCCCATCTGTTCATCCCTGCCCTATCGCCCATGTGCCTTCGATGTTTTTTTGCCCTTTCTCGGGTTGGTGCCCCTCCCTGACAGGGACCAGGTGACGAGCACCCACACGACTCATGCAGGTCGACCTCAGCTCCATGCTCACCCATCGGCGCCAGAGTTGGTTTGCATTAATCGACCAGTCAGGCTCGAGGAAGCACACAGTATGACTTCAGACCAACCCAACAGAACGGGTGCCCTGCGCTTTAGATCGGGCCCTGGCACACGGCTCGTGGGGAGTTGCGCTTTGGTTTGAACGTCCGATGACCCCTCAGCATTGTCCCTCGTCGGTTTCACCCCTTGTGGTGCAAGTATGTTTCTTCGCTTTGTATGACTATGCAACCCACAACATGGGTCAAGATGCCTCGTTAAAGAAACACCGAGGGATATGTCTGGGCGGCTGATTGGTGTGTTGGCTCGCTTTCCGTTTGACCTTGGATTTCGTGCCATCGAGGTGGTGCGGAGAAGATATCCTTGCGTGCTCAGACAGTGCTCCGCCAAAGCTTCCAGCCTTGATCCTCAGGCGGTACTGTACATACTGTCGAGGCTCGAGGCATTTTCAATTGTTGGACGTCGTTTGGGGGTTGAAGCGAGGTGAAAGCTGATCAGCAGGTGGTCTATTGGCTGACGTCAAGAGGGTAACAGACTGCGCCAGTGTACCAACACCCTACCTATAATCACCATAATGAGGATTGTTGCGGATACTTCACAAGGGTCTTTCTTATCATGTTCATCGCTGGGCTCGTAACAGCCAGCGAGCGCCGTAGTATTGTTATCAAGGCGTTGCATACCGTGGTTTCCAATTGCGGAATTGACCGAACTGAACTGAGTTGAAGAGTTAAAAAAAAAATAACACTGTGATGGCTCTGAGCGGCGAGTGTTAGACCGACAGGTCAAATCTTCCTTCCGACATGACAAGCCCGGGGTTAGACACACTCATTGGTCACCAGACTGCACCGAATCGCTGGATGCCGGATCGTTGTGTGTCCCCATAGCCCGTTGCGTGTCACGAACGCTCACTGTGGAGCAGGGCTCCGGTTCTCTGGAAACCGGAATAGAAACTTGGGCGCTATCGGCGACGGTGCTTGTTCCAGTGACTTGCAGCCAACCAATCATATGAGGATTCAGCTTCTCAATCCCTAGCAACATCCAAGGCACGGGAGCGGCGGCCTTTGGGGCTCCTTTAGCTTTGAGCAATGAAAGTCTGTTTAGGAGGGGGTGTCCTGGATTTGCGGAGCACCATGTCATTTCATAACCACTCATCAGCTGAAAAGTCACAGCCACTGTTCTCCTTAATACGATGGGCGAAGATAAAGGAGTACCTCTGCGACTGTAATGTAATTGCGTTCTCTGTTGCAGCATCCTGGTCATCTTGGTGTCATGCGTTCCAGATAGAATGGGCCGGCAGGTCGGTTGCGTCAGAATAACAGTGATCTTCGGAGGGCCGAGACCCCAAACACTTGGTTAAGCACGACTGGGGGAGTCATTTCCGTGACCAGGGACGAGCGTGGTCTGAGCCGTCCACAGAAAAGGCTCCTCCCGTCCCGGCCGTGTACACCCAAACCCCCTTCATCATGCAGTTTTGGTTCCCATTCGTCAACTTTGCAGATTTGTCGATGACCTTGTCAAACAACACTGGCCAACACTGCACGATGTTACGCTTTTGCTTGCTTGTGCAGCATATAACGCATCTGGGATGCCTGCAGGAGCCCCAAATCCACACCTGCGTATTTGGTTGGCAGACCAGGCTCCTGGTGATGGAGACACGCAGACTTAGCCACAACTAGGCTGCTGACCGCCAACCGAGGAACGCAACACATTCTCACACTCGATAATGTTTCTGCTACCCGGTCGTATCTGTTTTTGACCCAGTCTTGAGCTTGATGCATTCGGTAGAATCGCTGCCAAGTACTGAATAACTTGTACGCCGAGTTGCAACTTTTAAAACAGCGTTCTTTTCACCCGCTCGTTCAGTAGTTACATGCACGGGAGACAACCTGGTCGTGTCCCGCCTTGTTAATGGAAACTTGATCCATGACGATGGGACATGCAGCAGAGTGAGGCGAGGTGATTGATTTGAGTCAGGGATATTAATCCATGATGAATATGAATCAGACTTGGGGATGAATTGCAGGTTTGATCCAATTGTCGGTAAGCAAGCGATACGTACACGGTATCGACATGTCCACTAGAGAGGAGCGCCTTAAACTGACGCATTGGCTGCTTTTAGGGTGGGCCCTAAGGTGGTCTGAGCCGTACGGGGCATGCGGCTTCTAGGTGCGCGTCGGGCCGCAAGGGCTGTCCCGCCCAAGGAAAGGGAAGGGTTTTCGAAGGGAGAAAACTTTGGCCAACCCGGCAAGCCGCGTCAAGCCTGCTTCACGTGAGAAGACTCCAGAGTATTGGCGGGCAGAAGCTGTAGATCGATGATCCATGAGGTATCCAGCGCGACGCTGGACACGGCCCGATCATCGACCTTTGACGTGGGCAAACTCAGCCGCTGCATGTCTTATCCGGGGAGCGTGCGTGCTCTACCCAAGCTCGACGAATGCATTGCATTTTAGTTGTTTCATCGTACGGCAACCTCACAGAGTTGATGCTCATCCTGCAGAAAGCGTGGTGCGCTAAGTTTACGCGACATGTAATGCATGGCCAGGCTTGCTAGGGTAATGGCGCAGTACCTGTTGAAATAAGACACCTGGCCTTGGGAGTTAGTAGCTGTAGTACCAATGCGCATAGTCAACGCATAACATGTTGTCGCACTCTTGACACAGTCGAGCATCAGTGTTTCGACCTGTCTCGAAATCTAGAGCAGAGTGTCGGCGAGGCCTTGGTGCCAACTCTGTGCTGGTAGCTCAGGCGGGCAGAACCATAGAAAACCCTTGTTCAGTGTGGTAACATGTTTTGTGGGCAGACCACATAATAAACTGACCTATCACATCTGTGAGTCTTTTGCTTATTGCCAGCCGATTGATGAGATTCTCTTCGTTGCCCCAACGGTCGTTGAATGAAGGCATCTTCTGGGCGAACTAATCGAAAGACCAGATGCCCATGATAAAGTATGTATTTTGACGGCTTCATGGCAAGGCTTGACTGATGGGAATAATAATGGGCGGTATCTGTAAATGGTCTTGCTGGCCGTCGCTCACATGACCAAAAAGAGCTGCAGGGACAGTCATGTTGAGACGGTAAAAGTGGACAGACGATGATGAGGCTGATCGGTGAAGATGCACAGTCAAGGAGAAGACAAGCGATAGAACTCTTTAGATGAGACCGTAATGTTGTATCAGTGACATGGGACAGCTGGCTGAAGACATGGGGTGAGTGGCGAAGGCGAAATTATCCCTGTTGACTCCGTCTTGAATGCTATCGGTTGCCGCCCAAAAGCCGAGGGTTGTAAGCATATATTAATCCTGCCTCGGGACGTCAATAATCTTGTAACGAGCATATTGTTTTGGTCGCCATGCGAAGTAGAAATATGAACCGCCTCGATGTGGGAGTTGTAAGTTCGTGATGTAGGTAGTGGTAGGTAAACACCCGATGTGGTGATTAAGCTGGCCCCCTAAGCTAGGTAGTGGCGGAAGTGTCAAATTGGTAAGCACGTTTGATTTTTGGCGCTAACCGCCAACCGCTAACTGCCAGCTGCTGACTGGACCATCATTGCAAGCCACCGCACATCGCACCTTCCCTGGGCAACGGAATTGGAGCCTCTCACGATTTTCATGCCTGAGGTGTTCAAGTAATATCATATTGACAGAATCCCATCCCTCCCGGTCTGCATCAATCATCCTTCACTCAATCTACCGTCCTCAATTCTGATCGGATGTTCTCTATTCCTGACAAATGTCTTGCGTTGGTCGCTGTTCAGCCTGCCTTCCTCCCCATCCCTATCTTGTCTCAACTAATAATTGCTTTTTCTGGCGCTGTGCAAATTAGCTCAACTCATTTCAGATTGATCAGCTGGGTACTCCGTACCACTACCAGTTGCAGCCTGTAGCGAGTTGACGTGAAAACGGGCCGGGCCATTGAGTTCAGCCTGGTCCCTGCTACTAGCTAATATCCCAAGGACCAATAACGAGGAACCAATGCAGGTGCAGCAAAGCTCGATGCTAGAAATTCGTCAACAGAGTTATCCTCAATCAAAAGTACGATGACCTCTTCCGCCAGGCACGACGAGAATTTTTCGGTCTAGGAGGAAGAGAAGAAGAAGCTTCCGCGTACTACTCTAAGAGCAAGTTGCGTGGAGGGTACCATGCTACCGATCCATGGTGCACCAAGTAAGTAGATGAGCACTACCTATGTATATGACCAATACTTAGAGAGCCTACAAGACAATCAATCATTGGAAAAGAAACAGAGAGCCAACCAACGAGCAAGACACACTTCCTTGCTTTGTGGACAAAAAAGAAAGAAAGAAAAAAGGCGTCAGCAAGGGCGACAAAAGTTGACACACTACTTGACGTTGGCTCATGATGCAGCGACATCCAAAAAGCAACTCAACACTCGACATCGTGGAACACGGCTGGGGTATTCACCAACATCATACTCACACCGACACTCTTCATTTACTATTACGCCAAGTCTCACTCAATACTGTCCCGAAACCTCGGGGCTGGCGTTAGGATTGGCATGGCGGCTTGCACCGCAACCTGCAGCCATGCTCGCTTGTCACAATCTCGACTCCATCTTAAGGATCCACCTTGGCTGGCCTGGCTCAGGCAAGGCTCGGTCCGCCAATCGCACACGTTAACAAACAATCACGTGAGTTAAAGCTCATGCGGAAGATCCATGCAAGTTCGGGTAGGCTGCATGTCTCCCGCAATCAGTCCCAGTTTTCCTTGGGTGCCGTGGCTTTGATGGTCGGGCCGCCATACCTTAATGAGACAGGCGAGGCTACCGTATCATGGACTTGATTGCTTGTTAACTTGCTGCGTCGCAATGGAGGGGGGCAACCCAGGGGTGCGCTGGGAAAAGTTGAGCAGTCATTTTTCAGATGGCGTGGTAGTGTCCCAGATGTCTGGCTCCCCGGGCCGCAAAAAGCATTGGATGCAGAAGGAATCTTGAGGCCTGGAGAAAAACAAACAATAGTGCAAGGGTTGACGGTTGCAGGTGCCTCCATCCAGCAAAGCCTGCCACGTCGCAATTTCACGGCGCGGCACGGTCGCCGGTCACTTCGCGCCATCCCGGGGCTGCATGTCATCCTGCGCCGCCAGCAACAAGGGTACATCATGTACAGTGCGAACATAGTGACAGGGAGACAGGAACTGATTCCATTGTCAACATTGGAAGAGAGCCCGTAGCCCCCCATGGATCACGCCCAACTTTACCTGGGTCCCCTCTTCGGCAGAGAAGCACGCCAGATATTGCCATGGGTCAGCCCGGGTTTCACCTCAGTTCAATTCAATTAAATTACAACTACGAAGGAGAGAAAACTCCAGGGCTCAGTTGTGAGGCCTTGTCTTACTTCGCTCTGTGACTGGCTCCAAGACACAGCACTGCGAGAAGCAAGCGCAACTTTGTGTGTACAGTACTCTCGCACCACGAGACCTCGCCTGCATGCACGGCGACCTGCAGGCTGAGGACTGCGCGTTGGCCTGGCCTGGCGTGCCATTGTATGATGAGACGGGGTCCCCTGTGAGAAAACACGCCCCCGAATTTGTCCTTGTTCTGCTCAGGGTTGACGACGAGTGTACCTCACCTTTTTGAAATGCTTTTTGTCTTGGTCCTGGTACTCAATCTGGCGACTGCCAATCCGATAGGTTGCAGTAGCAATGCGAGCCAGTCCGCCAGCCCGCCCGTGATTCTGCGCTTAGCGGGTCTCTCCACGACGGCACAAAAGAATGTGCCAGACCGAATAACGGCGTCCAGCAGGCGGCACCACGGAGATTTCTGCCCATAAGCCGTCAACGAATGCCTTATTGCCGGGGGTTTGAGGGGCCGTCAATGCCGGCGCATGCGGAGGACGAATTCGGTGACAAAATAGCAAGCTCCTAATATCAGTGACTGAACTCTTCGGTCAGGCGGTGAGGTGGAAGATGCTTCCATCCCATATGGACCCTTTTTACTGCAAAGATAACCATTTCGACCTGCTTGTGTTGCGACGGCTCATATCCCAGTCGGGTGGACAAACCAGCATTGCTGCACTATCGGCACACTCATACAAATAGAGGCCAGATTCATGCTGTCCAGAACTGCCGACCCTATCTTATACGGCAGAACTACAGGGCGGGGGCACACATGCACATGGGCTTTCTTGGGATAGCTACTACCACAGCACCCAAACCAAGATGCATCAACTCGCTTCAGATAAAAGAGCTGCTGCGGGATTGTATCATCCCTTGCAGGCTCGGCGATCAGCGTTGGGCGCGGTGAAACCCCGCCCTTCTTCCCTTTGGGCTTTGTGCATATCACGGCTCACAAGGCGGGATGCCATCTCGTACCACTCATTGCTTAGGCGGCTGCATGACCCTGGAGACCACAGCACCTTGTTATATGCGCAAACAGAGTGTTGAGAATACCCACGATTCCGATCACTACTACTTCGATCCTACTGCACACTCGCGGTTGGCGGACCGGTGCGCTCGTGCAGCGGCAGGATCACGGCTCACGGCTCACGGCTCGCGACTCACCCGCAATTTAATACTGGTTTGGTAAAACGTCTGTGTACCCAGTCATTTCGTCGAGCACTCGGCGTGTCCAAGGTGGCCACGTTTGTTGTCACAGCTGCTGCAACACTCTGTAATGAATGGATGAATGGCTGCTGTATAACTCGTAAACCGACGAGTTGAGAATGTCGTGTTTCATTGACCATCAGGTGCGCCATCATTGCGATATATCGATGGATTAAGCTCTTGGAGTTGAGAAAGCAGTAAAAAGACCAGAATCATTTACTCGTCATAGAACTACGGTACCAAGCACAATGATCTACCTATCTAGGCAGTCAGTCAAACAACCGCAGGAGGTTCAATTCTGCCAAGTGCGGGGTCTTTGTTTTTTATCGTCAACATCACGGAGATATCCTCAAAAGTCTGCGAACATATGTCTGCGACACGAAGTTAACTATCCGAAAAGTCTCCGCTGCATGATTTATAAATTGACCGACTTGAGCAGCCGACAGAAGTTTGTCTAACACTGCATCAACCGATTTCGACTCTCTGTGAAACCACATTCTGGCTCTCGACAAGCACTCGTTTGTTTTATGCGATACTACCTGTTCCTCCTCTTGCGCAACTTGGTCGCCGTTTCACTTGGCGCCGGACCCTACCTTGCTACCATGGCCGACATTCTATCCGAAAACCAGGCTTACTTTGGGTACGTGTCATGTCCTTGTCCGGCACACGACTGTTCATGATGATGTGTATCAATTACTCGGGCAGTGGATCAGTAACCTGTTATACGCCACATGTCCTGCTGTTCTGTACTGCACAGTTCAGTCAAGTTCATTGCTAATGTGGTGCTATCGTAGCAAAATCGCCAACGAGTACGACGAACGCAATGCGGATGCGATCGTGCAGTTAGAGCGCGGTATTCAGGAAAGGATCTCATTCATTGGTGTCAAGCAAGGTGCCAGATTGCTAGACTATGCGTGCGGTACAGGCATGCTTTCGAGGGTCAGCGCTCCCTTTTCTGGGGACAACATTTCTGGGAACGTTGAATGGAAACTAACGGCGTGTAACAGGTGTTAGCACAGCAGACAAGTGAGGCTATCGGCGTTGACCTTTCCCACGACATGGTAGGGGTGTATAATGCCCAAGCCCAGAGCCAAGTCAGTATCACCCACTCCAGGCGAGGCTCAAAGCTTCTTTGGCCGCGCGGCAAGACCCCTAAATACAATCAATTGTCCTGACAGACTGTAGGGTTCCCCTAGACAAGCTTATCAAGGCAACCTAGCTGATCCCAACGATGCCTCTCCTGCGGCCTTTGCAGATGCCAAGTTCTTTGATTTCGACGTTGCAGGCGTAGGACTCGGATTTCACCACTTTGACAAGCCCGAGCTGGCTTCCAAGAGGCTGGCTGAACGTCTCAGACCTGGAGGAGTGCTCTTTATCATCGACTTTGTCGCCCACAAGATTGACCCTGAATATGCTGCGATGCGTGGTATCACGCACCACGGCTTTGTGGAAGACCAGATCAAGAAGATGTTTGAAGATGCTGGGCTTACAGACTTTGCTTACCAAGAACTTCCGGAGCCTATTACGTTCAACGACCCCAAGGGCAAGGAGAAACATGGCCATGGCCATGGTCACGGTCATCACTACGGCCACAATCACGAGCACAGTAATGAAAACTCCCATGGTCACGGACATGGACATGAGAATGGGGACAACAGGGGTCTTTCAATGACAAAGAGGATATTTATTGCTAGGGCGTCGAAGCTCTGAGCGATTGTCTGCTTCTATAAGCTCCTCCTGCATGAGGAGAACGCCCGTTCAGACAAGGAGAGGTTTGGATTGAACACCATATTACTGGATACGATATACAAAGCCTTCATATAGCTTTTTGTTAGCCATAATCTGTATTCTTAGACTCAATACTCATCGTGTTATGACCAGAGGTTGCCAAGCCAATCCGTCGGATTGAACATATTATTGAAGTCCCTGCATGCCCTCCTCCACTGTCAAGCCCTTGAATTCAGCCTTTTTGTTCCATGACTACATGCAATTGCTCGTGGAACGCAACGCCGTCCCTGATCCTCGGGACTGGTATCCAGCTGTTCAGGGTAACCATATCGCCTTAAGATCTGTATGGGCAAGAGATACGGCCGGCACTGGAATGAACATCTGCACTCAATCTCGCTTTCTAAGCCCACTTTCAACCCAGAAACGGCCCGTCTGATCCAGCGATTCGGTCATGCTTGATCAAGCCAGCCATTTACGGCAGGTGGCTGCTCCTAGTCCGGCCATCGTGTGTAACACGACCCTCTCCCTAGCATCCAAAGTCGTCCGGTTGAAGACAAAGTCGACATCTAAAGAACATCCCTTCCAAGCATTTCCTCACACCCTTTTCCCATCTGGACCGTCCCGTCCCGCCCTTGGACATGCGGGTGCTTTCTTCATCCGGCAATAGTCAAGCCGCATTTTCTTTCAAGGGATGCTGTGAATCATGCTTGGCACATTACTCGACTGAGTCGAGATAACCTATGCGAGATTGACAATGACGTCTTTGAGTTGAAAAAAGGGCAGCTTGCCCGGAGCGGCGCGATCCGGTGTCTGGGAGGTGGTAAAGGGATATCATGTGCACGCCGCCCCTTTCAGCCTCATCCGCGCTTCCAGAACGCCCACCCCGTGTTTGATTGAATCGTGCACGGAGGCGTCATATTACCCAAAGCCTTGTCGTACACCCCCTTGGATTATCAAAGCCATAGGTGCTAATTTTGGTAATAAAGAGTGAAACACATTTGCTTATTGACGCCGGTGCCGCCGAGCGGAGGTTTGGTCATTTCCGTCGAGCGCGTCAGTGCAAGTGAGAGCCTGTGTCATAAGACCTGGCATTGTCTGTGCGAGGTCAGCTTCGATTCTTGAAACGTGTGTTGGCCGTGTTGTGACTGATCCAATATCATATTAGGGGTCTGATCGTCGGGAGATTATGAACTGCCATCCCTGGACTAGGGGGAAACTTGGCCCAGCTCTTGGTGCGGTCTGAAAATATGTTCATTAAATGATCGAATCTATGGTCTAAGAAACAACTCAAGTGTAAGTGCCTTGGAAATTTGGTGCAAATTGCCTCTTAATTATCCTGGCCATCGAGTTCAACCACAAAGGCACCGCCGAGTAGGAGCGCTGGCTCTTCGATTCTATGGTGCTCGTAGCTAGATTAATGTTAACACAAATATCATGGATAGATCATGTAGATGCTATTGTATCTTACCTGAGTGTTCCCACTCCGCCTGCTTCCAACAAAAAGGTTGGTCCTTCTCGCAACGCGTAGCCAGCCCATCTCATAGCAAAGGCACGAAGAATGTGTCCGTGGGCAACAAGGAGGACGTCGCCACACTGGTCACTACCTTGGTCCATGGCTGGCTTGTGCCATTTCTCCCGAATCTCTTCAATCAATTGATCAAGTCGTCTAGTGACATCGTGGGGGCTCCTGGTGAGAGTGTTAGCTGATAAAGCAATCATGGCTGATGTCACGGTACAGGGTAGGTAGGATTGCGTGATTCACTCACTCTCCGCCAGGGCATCCATCTTTCCAGATATCCCAAGATCCCTTAAAGCCTTGTTCGGCCCTGATCTTGCGAATCTCGGGTGAGGTGATTCCCTCATAATCGCCGTAGTCCCACTCCCGGATATAGTCTGTGACCTCGACGTCGGCTTCACATTGTAGACCAGTGCCAGCAGGAGCGCCATGTGGTGTCCAGGGTAGGGGATTCTTCAGCCCAAGGTTGAGAAGTTCAAACGTGCGCTGAGCACGCTTTCGAGGTGAAACATAGCTAGAGGACTTGTTAGCATCGAGTTGGATGCATTGAGTGATATAGACGGGTGAGAAATAGCGTGATGAAACAGGGCGTGAAGGGTACTGTTAGTTCCTTCGGCAAGCAGGGTGAAGCTTGCCATTGCAATTTGCAGACTTCAGTTGTCACTTCCATCGATAGAATGGTTGCATGTTCATCTTTCCATTGGGATGATAGAGGAATAGAAACACCCAACTTACATATGAGCAATCTTCTTGGGAGCAATGAGACGGTCTGGACCAACAAGAGCCTTTCCCGTAGCTCTGACACGCTTCTCACCGTTGGAAGTGAGGGGGATATCAGTAAGACCGGTATGGCGTCCGTCGAGTGACCATTCTGTCTCGCCGTGGCGAATAAGGAAGACACGCGGAGTCGACATGATTAAGGGTTTGAGGGAGAGCGTTCAACGATTCACTTGGATGCTATCCAGTAACCCCGGTGTTGATGAACAATAACAAACTCCAACTGGTTCCCGGACGTCTTCAAACTCCTGTATTTTGTCAGCGACAGTTCTCGAGCGGGGGCAGGCAGATGATGATCTGACGTGAATGTGGCCTGTGATGGCGGGGTTAAACGAACCACGCTGGGAAATCGGGAGGTGATGTTGAAGCGGTGGAAGCAGCGGCTTTTCTATCGTTTAAACGAGAAATAGGGTGTCTATGCGAGAATATGTTTTGTCTGGGGTTTCTCCAAAATAAGAAGAAAGAAGATAGAAAAATGGAGTATCCCCAACCTTGTTTTTGGTGTTTAGGCGTGGATGAAGATGGATTACGTTCGGGTGACAAACCCCACTGCCTGTCAGTCAGGTACCAGTAGGAGGGGCACCTTCCGACCCTTCCATTGACGTTTATCCAACGCAAGAATTGGTCCAGAATTAGAAAGAATCCACGGGATTGGGCCCAAAGACTCTTAACTGCAGGGTAATAACGTTGGCATTATCCGGCGGCCGCTCTTGTCACTTTCGGTCTTGTACGTTGGTTGTTCACTGCATAAGAAGCTGGGCTGGAGGGGACAAAGTGAATTTCAACATCGGCCAATAGCTTGGAATAGGTAACAAATATTCAGACGTATTCCTCAGGAGAATCAACGAATGATGCAAAAAATTCAAATCTTATTCGCGCCGAAAACAAGCAGCACAAAGGCCGTGATGCTTTCTTGAAGAAACTCAAGCTTGCTCAAGTATGCAGTTGTTGCTTCTCTCTGAGAACATACCAATCCTAGTTCCTTGGGCTTCAACCTTCTTTGTCCGTATCCTGATAGTTACTAAAGCCTTACTCCTTCTAAATACCTACCTTACCTATGATACAAACATCTCAAATCCTTACCAATCCTTACCAATGTTGACTCTCCCTCCTTTCATCACCACTTTCTTGCGGTGACATCAGCAATATTCCCTCCCCCATGATGCCCCTCTTCCCCACTACAGCTGCAGCCAGCTTACTAAGGGGCTTCACCAATCCACCTCTACCGCAAAAGATCCACTCGGCGGCCGCACCCAACAACCTCCGCGACTCCGACGATTCTTCCTCCGTAACCCGGCACCGGTCCGCCTCCGATTTCTCTCGAGATCCGCCGTCGCCGACTCCTGCGATTGAGCTCAAGCCTCTTCCTCCCAGACCGAAACCTTCACCTCCATCTTCGCCACGACGGCCGAGAATTGGCTCTACGGATTCGACGGATTCAACATCGAGCTCGACATCTTCTACTCCCCAACAGGCATCGCATCAGCAGCGTAGGAAGCTCTCGGAGCAGATTTGGCGGGAGTACTGGTGATACCTGAGACTGCTGTCAACAAGATCACACAATGGCGGTTTATAAGTGGACAAGGCAGGAAAAGATCAAGCGTGGTATCTGGGCCGTTGCTTTTGCAGCATGCATCTTCGCCGGCACCATCACAGGCGCACAATTAAAGACGGATAAGGAGAAGAAAGAGGTACGGCATCACTCACTAAGTTCTCCAAAACTGCTTGCTGACGTTTGAGACAGGCTATTCAAGAATTCCGAGCAACGGCCCCCAACGACCAAATAGCCGCCCTCCTTTCCCAACGACAGTCCTTGGTTGCACAGAAGGAAGTTCTCCAAAGAAAAATGGATGCATTTCAACTTCGCGTCAAGGAGCGTGAG
This sequence comes from Fusarium sp. MBC 119, assembly GCA_030411635.1. NCBI lineage: Eukaryota > Fungi > Ascomycota > Sordariomycetes > Hypocreales > Nectriaceae > Fusarium > Fusarium sp. MBC 119. The sequence goes on along the minus strand of JAPERM010000272.1, from coordinate 36,088 downwards.
GCTGAGAAGGCAAGGAAAGAAGGCGGTGCATAATGGCAAACGCATAGGACGGGTGCTGTTGTACTACCATACTGTAACTTTACGAGCATTGCATTCGACACGGGAACAGGCGTTCATGGATGGACATAAAATATTGATTCACAAGAGTAGGAGATCTATCTACCCAGCGTTTGACTAAGAAGAGAGTCTTACAATCACGCATTATGGAGTCGAGTGCTCTGCTGATACGACATATGGAAAATTGACGTTTTATTGATCCTGCGTTTCTTGTTATGCTTTCCCCTACGCCTGACTTGCCATACCATGCCATGCCATGCCATGCTCCTGTCCATATTGATTCATCAATTCATCGTACCTATGCTGTTCAGGCAGCAATACATTTCTAGTACACCTTCGTCTGCTTGTCATCTAACATTACTCCACAACGCCCTCGGCACTGGGCAGAGGAATGGCCTTGTACAAAAGAATAAGAGCAGAGTGAGACTCACCGCCGCCGGCGAGAGTATCAATCTTATCTGCTTCTACTTCTGTCACCTTGTCGTCGTTGAACCACCACCACTTGCCATCCTCCTCACCCTTCTTGCCAGTCTTGGGGTCAATGGGCGCAGACTTCTTGACGTAGGATGTGTAGTGACCGCTGTCCGCGCTGGCACCCTGGTGTGTCACGACACCTCGGAGCTCGTACAAACCAGACTGGTTAGCGCCATCGTCGTTGCGCAGGTCGGGATTGATGAGAGCATTGAGCTCCTTCTTAGCCTCAAGAATGGAGGCATTCCTCTCGGCTTCGATGTCGGCATCCGTCTTGTATGTCTCACCCTCTTCTCCCATGACGGTGTCGCCATCGGCACTCTTCTGAGCCTCCTTCTTCTCAGCCTCTTTCTTCTCCTTCTCGGTAGGGAGACCAGCACCGCCAGGAATATCACCAACGTCCTGGTCGTGAGACTTCTTACGTCGCTTACGGGCACGCTCAATGTCCTCCTCGTCCTTGCGAATCTCGCGAACCTTGTCGCGCACGGGGATAAGAGCGCTCTTCAGTTCATCCGAACAAAACTCAACAATGTCAAGCTCCTTAGGGAAGGTCACCTTGCGCATAATTTTGGCCTTCTTCTGTGTCTCTCGCTTCCAAAAGAAGCGCACAAAGTGCACTGTGAGGTACTTGGGAGCGCGAGAGATCTTGGAAGTCTTGGTGTAAACGGCATCACGGCCCAGAACGTCCGACTTCTTCTCAATCTTCTCTTTGAGCGCGGCGAGAATTCCGTCTCGCAGGTGGTTTGTCGAGCTATCGATGTGGCAGTTGAGTTTGGCGAAGCTCTCCTTGTTAGTGATGGGCTGTTCGCCACCGTTCCGGGCCTCTTCCTCATCACACTCCATCACCGAACTGAATTCGCCCGACATGTATTTCTCCACAAATGAGATTTCAGGCGTATCCTCTCCCTCCTTGATACGGAGCTTCTGGTTAAGCTGCTGCACAATCTGTGACCAAGCCTCCTCTGCGTCTTGTTGAGCATAACCTTGTCCAGACTTAGACTTCTCCGCAAACTGGGGGAACACCACTCGCAGAGCGTTCAGGAAGTTCATAGGAGGGAACGAATCCTGTGTCTCTCCCATCTTCTTGTACAAGCCCGACAATTGGGAAGCGAGATCCATGGATGTGCCACTCATGAGAAAGTTGGAGGGCCCAGAGTCAGGACTGTACTTGACTAGAGCATCCTGAAGCTCGGGAATCAAGCGCAGGGTCTGGAGGGTTGAGTTGAGGTAACATGTGTTGCCAAGGTTGATAAGACCAGCAGGAGTCGCACCGACTTGTTGGGCCTGCTCGGCCTCTGTCATATCCTCGACAAACTTGATCGCCTCCTTAGGTCGAACAAGAGCGCCACCGCCGGCGCTTGGTGTGCCCATCATCATGATAGTTTGACCAGGCTTCAGACCAAGCTTGCTCATATCGGCATCGTCCTTGAGCTGACCGCCCTTGATCAGGATCTTTTGGCGCTCGGGCTCCACATTGGTCAAGCTGAACATTTGGAGCTTGAAGTCCTCGCCAGTAGAGCTGGGGTCGATTTCGACATCGTGCTTTTTGCCCTGGTGTTTCACCACGACTACTTTATGTTAGCAAAAATTGTTGCAACTATACAGAAGCATGGATAATTGGAAGGGCAAAGTGAATGACTGACCTGATATGGACGCCATAATTTCGGTTGATCGGAGCTCGTGGTTGTTGGAGATGTCGTGAGATTAGGTGGGTACTTAAGTGTTCGTCAAAGGAACTGAATGCCGTCTATCCGGCCTCTTTGTAGAAATCCAAGATCTAGAGAACAAGATAAGGTATCAAGAGAAGAGAAAAAAAAGTTAAGTCTGGACCCCTGCACTTAAAGTCGATGTTTGTCAGGATGAGGGCGTGGAAGATGCTAGAGGTGCGTCACCGAGTGGTACCTGGACGAAGGCGAACTTGGTGGGGAAAGCGGTGTAGTTTCCGCGGGGCAACGAAAGGGTCGAGCTGTGGCTGGTGATGATCAAGCCACAAGGAGCTCCTGAGGCTCAAGCTCTCATTCCACGTGAACGAACCTCCCCAAGGTTTCCCCCACTGAATTGGCCCATCATGGGATGGGCCCCACCTAAAGAGACGTCAGGTCTGGCGACGCCTCATTAACAACTGCGCCTCACGTCGTCGAAGCTCCAACCTCCAACGTCAACGTCGACCGACCCCGCCGAGATCCGTCTTGTCCGTCGACACCTCGATTCGTGCTATTTCCAGCTGATTTGGGACGTCTCAGGACTTTTTTGCAGCCATGGTACATTCTCATTGCCATTCCAGTGTCTTGACCGCAAGCTGACAGCTATCCCCGCTTAGTCTCAATCCCTCCGACCTTACCTGCAATGCGTACGCAGCAGCTTGACCGCCGCGCTCACCCTCTCCAACTTTGCTTCTCAGACTGCCGAGCGACACAATGTCCCCGAGATCGAGGCCCAGACGTCTCCCGAAGTCCTCCTGCAGCCTTTGACCATTGCGCGTAACGAGAACGAGCGTGTCCTGATCGAGCCCAGCATCAACTCTGTCCGTATCAGCATCAAGATCAAGCAGGCCGATGAGATTGAGCATATTCTGGTCCATAAGTTTACAAGATTCTTGACGCAACGTGCCGAGTCCTTCTTTATCCTGCGAAGGAAACCTATCAAGGTCAGCTACTGGTCTCTACCGTGCCATTGAGTTACCCCTGACTAACATTCTTGTAGGGTTATGACATCTCTTTCCTGATAACAAACTTCCACACCGAGGAGATGCTGAAGCACAAGCTTGTGGACTTCATCATTCAGTTTATGGAAGAAGTCGACAAGGAAATCTCGGAGATGAAGCTATTTGTGAGCATTAGATGTCAATGCTAGGGACCTCCATGCTGACCCAGTCGCAGTTGAACGCTCGAGCACGATTCGTGGCCGAGTCTTTCCTTACACCTGTAAGACGACCCCAATCACTCTTCTTGTAGCTCTCATTGAACGATGCTAACCATTGATAGTTCGACTAAACCCTCAGCTGGTTTGAGGCTTGGAGTTTGCTTGGGAGTGTCGGTTGTCGCGATATTCTTGTGACCAGGTAAAAGGTATCGACCATGATAGCATTGACCTGCAGGGACTCTGATAGGCGAGCTTCATGCTGTGGTGAGGAGGGAGGTTCAAGATAACGATATTAGACATAAACTTTGCCGACCATACCGAATTGAAATGCGCGTCTTTCTGGAAACGAAACCCCAGTCCCTTTTAGCAATTTTTCCCCCTTAGTCTTGTGTGTATAAGTAAGTGTTGAGGCTTATCTCAATGTCGTTCGGTCAATTCAGGAAGGAGGTGTGAGTTGGTCCTGACTGGCCAGTGCCGGCAATGGATATCTAGGGCATCAACTCACCCATCTTTGATCAAGCTTCAATTTTCCATCATCATCTTTTTCTTTATTTCCATCGTCATTACCTTTATTTCCGTGGTAGATGGTTGCTATCGAACCTGGTCTTCAGCGCCGTCGATGAATCACTGTCAAGAAGCTGGCAAGAACTATTTAAACGCCCCCTTTCTTCCTCTTCGTCCTCCACTCAACAACTCATCCTGCAACACTGTCAACAACTGGCCAGCACCGTCAAGCTCGGAAGAATCAGGTGTGGGTCTTTTGTTTCTCAAAGACAATCACTTCGAGCTTCTGCATTGACCGGCTACCTTTCTCCTCTCATCACCTTCATCTTTCAACTTCAAACACTTCAACCTTCAACACAACCTTCCACACTCGACAGCGTTTGAACAGCCAGGTGCGCATCTTCATCTTTTCGAAGACGATCACTTGTTTGTTCTTTAATTCTGGAGCACTTTTCTCTCCCTTCCTACCTGCGCTCGTTTGCTCGATCTCGAGTCTTGCGATCGTCAAGTCCCAGGGTCACGCATACACCTTGAGCGCAATCATCTTCTGCGTGAACATCCTTCAGCTTGCTTCCCTTTAGCTACGCCTTCCGCTTCCTCTTGTCATCTTTCTTCAAACGCGTTTGCGGATCTTGCGAACCCCGAAAGTTTAACCAAGATTGAAGAAACTGACATCGTCACGTGAGCACCCTGAGCGCAACCATTTACCTGCGCGAACATCTTCTAACCTACTTTTTTCCTTTGTTCAGCTTCCTCTCCCGTTTCCTCCGCAGTTTTTCTTTGCCGCCTTTCTTCAATTACGCATTTGAAATCTTAGGAACTTCAAAAGTCGAAGTTCAAAGAAGCTAGCATCATCGCGCAAACGTGAACGCAATCAGTCATTTGCGCAAACGTCTTTCTGCTCGCTCTTAGACAGCTTCTTGTTGTCATATTTCTGTGAGTACCAATTTCCAGATCACGATAGCCTCAAAAGCACATGCTTGAAGAAGCTGGCATCATTGTGTGAGCACGTTGAACAGAGTCTCATGCTTGCGCAGACACTCGCCAACACTCCCTCTTCTTCGTTTTCCTCCTTGACTTCTGCCCGCGTTTTCTTCTTGGTTCTCAAAAACTAAGACTCGAAGTTCAAAGAAGTCCGGACGATCACGTGCACTCCTTGAGGGCAGTCATCTGTTCGACTACAAATCCTCAAACGCTCTCCTGACTTCTTCCCTTTTTCTTTTCCCCTTCCACAAACACCTTCGGGCAGTTGATTAGCGGACGAACATCTTCGTTCGACTTTCAACTTGACTCGTAAGGACAAACACTTTACTTTAAAGGTCAAGTACGGAAACACCTTTGCGGTTCCCAGGTTGTCCTGCGTCTCCGTAACAAAAACACATAGGCGCATATCTCCTAGTGGTAAGTTTCTCTCACTCAGCCACCTCTCGACCTAGCTACGAAAATATAGTTTTCTGAGGAGCTTCGCAGCGTTTGCTTTCTTCATACATCTACAATATATCAGTCATTAATGTTGAATCACTGACAATATCTTCGACTATAGTCCTACGATACCAACATGTCGTATCACTCCGAACCTTTTGCGGGTCAGTCTAACCCTCCCCTACCTACCATAGTCCAGGGAAACTTCTCGACCCAGCACCCGGGGCCCCTTGTCTCGAACCCGCCTTTCGGGCCCCCGACTTTTCAGCCCCAACCTGGTCCGCCCCGAGGCTCTGATAGTGGGTACAACTCCGAGTCTGCTTCGCAGGTGAACCCCGACACCCACTCTTGGGTGCCATCCGCTCACCAGGCTATCACCAATGCCCTTCAGGTTAGTACCAATGAAACTCAGTGATAGGATGTATCATCCACTTACTAACTTTCTGTACAGGCGAGTGGATATGCCAACGGGGCTGTTAACATGGCGACAATGGGAATGTTCTCCGTTCAGAACGATGGACCCGACCACGACTCGTTTGAGCCGCCCATTGTGCCGCCTAACACTCCGATTCAGGGCGTTCCTCGTCTTGTTGCTCCGGCTATGCCTTATGGCGCTGGTGCTTCGGCTCCTTAGATGGGAGGTCAAGCCCACAGCGCCGCTAACCACATGGCCAACGGTGTCTCTGCTCACCTGGTTAATGGAGATGTTTCTCATAACCCAGTCAACATCGTGACCCCATCGTCCACTGGCAGCGTCCAGCATGATGTCGCTCATGGCCCTTCGCCTTCTATGGCAAATGGACTTTCTCATGAAACTTCTGGCGTGAACGCGAACCCTCGAGGTCTTGGGAGCTCAGGCATCGCTAATCGTCTTCCCCACGGCGCACAGCTTTATGTAAGTCTTAGTTCATCCCTTATGGATTAATGATGAGACTCATCATAATTTTATGGTGAACTTCATCATAAAACTCATCACTAACTTTGAAATTTTAGCCTACCCAGCCCACTCAGGGTGTCGGTTCTCGCGGTGTTGAGCAGACTGGTCTCATCTCTCCTCCTCACGGCCATACTTCGATGTCCCAGCCTGGCAGCCAACACTCTGCTAGTTCCGGCCCTGCCCCTGGTGTTCAGCACTTTTACACTCCTGTTGGTCTTCCTCAGAGCCACTCTCACAACTCTGGTCTACCGCAGAGTGTTTCTTACAACTCTGGTCTTTCCATGATGAGCCCGATGCCAACTCCGCACCATTCTGGTACCGGTCGCATGAGTGATTCAGTGTCCAGTCCCAGCACTGACCGCAACCAACGTCTGACGGAGCCGCGAAATTATGCGCCTCGAACCTCTGGACAACCGGTCAACAGTTTGCCTCCTCCTCCTTTCAACTTGGACCTGCAGACTGTTCCGAGTGTTTCTCAGACTACTCCTCAGGACCCATTTGGCAGCCCCGAACGTGCTGAGCCGACCGCTTTGATTCCGTTCCCGAATTTGCCTCCTCCTGCTGTTCAACAGGCTATGCTCGCTGCTGCCATGCCAGTGCAGTACACTGACAACAAGTCCAACAAGCTCGCTGAGCTTACTTGCTCCTTTTCAGGCTTTCCTACCCTGGAAACCGCCATGAGCCCTGAGTACTTCCCTTTTGTTAGTGGTCCAGGATCGTCCAAGCCCTCCAGTGCTGGAGTTGTTCGTCTCAAGAACGTAAGTTTCTCCTACCCGCTTGTCACTTGTAGCTTCGTTCTAACTTCTCTACCTAGATTCCCTTCTCAACCAAGCGTGCCGAGGTCGTGGCATTCATCGGGCGTAACAGCCGTATGCTGAGCGATGGTGAAGAGCCTGTCCATATCATTATGGATCGAGCCACATCAAAGACCATGGATGCCTTTGTCGAGTTTGTGACTATGGAGGATGCGATGCGCTGTGCTGAGAAGCACCATCAGTTCGCGCAGGTTGGTCGTGTCAGCCGTCTTGGTGAACGTCCTATCGAGGTTGAGCTGTCCAGCCAGGCTACTCTTATGACGGAACTTTATCCTCTTGCCCGTGGTGTCTTTTGGGACGGAGCGTCTCCCCAGGTTCTTCCTTACAACCCGAATGAACCCTGGGCGAACTTCAAGGGCTTCATTTCCCCCGAGGAGATGGTCATGCTTGTCAAGCATGTTGAGGTTCCTCATCGAGTAAGCCAGCAGGACTACCCGTCCTTTGATTCGGTTGCTAACTTTGTTCCCCAGTCTCCCTTTTCGAAGGAGTGCCCCCAGCGCCCCTACGAATGCCTCATCAGCACTCTGCGCAAGTTTCCCTGGTTTGCCTCCAACTACATCACGATCGCCCAGCGAGGTGCGATGTATAAGGCTACTGTCAAGCTCCTTCGCTTGCTTGCTAGATCGGTCTCACAAGGTGATGATCCTGTCAACCTCAACGCCCAACTTTTTCAGCGTGTCGTTCGAACTGCTATGGAGTGCAAGGGCTTTACCACTCTCCAAAAGGACAACATTGCCTACATGGTTCAGGTAAACCCCATGGAGCAGCAGCGCCGCTACGGCCAGCCGCAGAACCCTAACTCGTGGGTTCATCAGTACGCCATCACTCGCAAGCCTGGGGCTCCTCTTGACGTCGTTGACTGGTACATTCGCATCATTCGTGAGCAGACTACTCGCGACATTCTTGTTCGTCCTATTCACGAGCGTACCGCCATTCAGGAGTCGCTCAAGGATACCGACGACTACTGGGGCTACTTGTACAACGAGATCGGGTATGTTCAGGGCCCTCAGTTCGACGCGATGTCTCTTGGACAGTGTGCCTATCTCGAGCTTTCGGCCATTGAGCGAGTTCTTGCTCGAGCTCTCGGCCACAATTAGGTGGTGAACTGAGGACTTGCCTTTGCGTGAACAATACAGAGTCCACGATAGCATGAGCCCATGCTGACCTTATGGTCCTTTCGGAAAGCTCCAGCTTTCTTCAACACAGTTTGCTACTCTTTTGGTTCAGCCCCCTGATTTCATACATGACAATTCGGCCGTTTAATTTGCATTTCGATGCGGCCTTCTGGTTCTATTTCGACCGTTTATCTGGTTTTCGTTTCGGTTCTTCTTTCAGGTTTCATTTGGCGTCTAACTTGCATCACGACGCATTTCCGCTGGACTCATTAAAACAGCAAACTTCGGCCGCTTTTTTTTCCACGCCCAGGACCCCTCAGATACAGCACAGACTTGGAGGCGCTCGCGGGCACTACTTCACCCAGTGATATTCGGGACTCTGCATTTTGTCAACTCGCTACTCGGGGCCAAGATTAGAGGACTAACAAACGCGGGAGGAAGATGGATTTGCGGCGCACTAATACGATGGACTTAATTCGGGGGCGAGGATGGATGGCTGCCAAGGGTTATATAAAAGCGGACACTTGCATGGTTTGGGTTTTCGGGTTCATTGAGCGTCCTTTCTGCTAACACTACTTGCTATATAAAAACTAAAAAAACGATTTTGGGACTTTGTGATGTCTACAAGGTGATAGGTTGATCTTGATCGATCGTAAATAGACACCGTTGTCCTTTTGGTGCCTTTCATCATCATTTCCTTGCATCGTGATGGTTGGCGCCTAGGGCCAGTTCCGAAACCGCTTATCGATCATCACATTTGTCAGTTGTCATGTTTGGAATCTACCTCTTCATTCATGCTTTCAGGTAGGGCGTGTGCATAAGGCCCGGGAATTAATTAATATCGGATCAGGCTCTGCTGGCAGATGGCCCCTTAGTGCTGGAATTCTAGTGAACGACCCCTAGAATTCTCAAGGTTCCACGTGTATAAGTTTAATTATTGACCAATGAGATGATGCATCCATCTCCTGTAACGGCACCTCATCTCCACTTGCCGAAACGACATGGCATTTCCCGCCCCTGGAGATGGGGGCTAAGGCAGGTCTCCCTTAATAATAAGGCTACTAACCTATCTACCTCGTACTCGACCTGAGGTGATAATGCCCTCGGCTCATCTCTGAACAAACAAACAAACAAATATCGAGCAAATCTTCTTAAGGAGTTTCATTTTCCCGTGTTTGTTCTTTTTTTATTGTACCCGACGCCTCTTCCCGTTTCCGTCTCGCTCGGTATTCCTTCCAAAACATCCAATTCAGGCCTGAGCCGCGTCAGACAAGACTCGTCCACTCGAGTTGATAAACAACAACACTACCTGTCGACCTCCCGCGATATTTATTATCAGCATATCTTCACTTCTTTCTAGTCTTAGATCATCACCACTGTAACCATGTCTGCTGAGCAGGAAAAGACCGCTGGCGCTGCTGCTCCTCCTGCTGAGACCCCAGCTGAGGCTCCTGTAAAGGCCACTGATGAGAGGCCTGCTCAAGTTGAGCCAGAGGCTGGACCTTCTGCCCCCGAGACGCCTTTGACCAAGCTCAACGGGCGTCTTGATGACATTTTTAGCAAGACATCCCACAAGGAGATGTGGGGAGTCCAGCTCTCCAACATTGACCATGTCCCTACAAAGGTTGTTCTCCAGAAGTTCCTGCGCGCCAACAATGACGACCCCGTAGCTGCCGAGAAGCAGCTCACTCAGGCTCTTGAGTGGCGCAAGAAGATGAACCCCACTGCTCTGGTCACTCAGACCTTCGACAAGAGCAAGTTCAACGACTTGGGCTTTGTCACCGTTCACAAGGGAGAGAACGGCAAGGAGACCATTATTACGTGGAACATCTACGGTGCGGTTAAGAACAACAAGACCACCTTTGGCAATGTTGAGGAGTGAGTATTCGCTTCAATGTTACACGCGAGATCTTCGCTAATCTCATTTCAGGTTCATCAAGTGGCGAGCTGCCATCATGGAGCTTAGCGTTCAGAAGCTCAAGCTGGACCAGGTCACTGAACCCATCCCCGAGGGCGGCGAGGACCCTTACCAGATGATCCAGGTTCACGACTACCTCAACGTCAGCTTCTTCCGCATGGACCCAGCCGTCAAAGCCGCCAGCAAGGAGACCATCTCTGTCTTCTCCATGGCGTACCCTGAGCTTCTCGTCCACAAGTACTTTGTCAACGTCCCTGCCATCATGGGATGGATGTTCGGCGCCATGAAGCTCTTCCTTGCCCCCGCTACCCTCCGCAAATTCCACCCCATGACTTCAGGCACTACTCTGGCCACAGAGCTGAAGGGCATTGTTTCTACTCTGCCTAAGGAGTACGGTGGTCAAGGGCCTAGTGTCAAGGAGGGTCAGTCTGTCTCGCTGGCTGAGGCCGGTGAGACTTCTACCAAGCCTGCTGCTGCTGAGCCCACTCCCGCCGCCGAGAAGACCCCCGCCTCCGAGTCTGTCCCAGCTCCCGTCCCTGCGCCCGTAGAGGCTGCCAAGGAAGAGACTGCCGAGAAGGCTGTTGTCGCTGCTGAGAAAGCTGCTGAGCCCACTCCCGCCGCCGAGAAGACCCCCGCCTCCGAGTCTGTCCCAGCTCCTATCCCTGCGCCCGTGGAAACTGCCAAGGAGGAGACTGCCGAGCAGGCTGTCGAACACGCTGGCGAGAAGCCTATCGAGGAGGCTCTCGAGAAGCTGGCCGTCAACCCAGCTGAGGAGGCTGAGAAGAAGGAGATTCCTTCGGCTCCCGCTGCTGAAGCCGAGAAGAAGGAAACTGCTGCTTGAGCGGTGTTGTATGAAAAAGAATTCTACGATGAGAGAGCGAAGGATACCAACCATGTAATTTGATGCCATAAACAATACCCCCCTTTAGTTGTCGCGAGCGCGCCTTGTGTGCGAGTCTTCGATCTAGAGATGCTATAATTCTAAAACAGACTAAGAATTGAGATTCTTGTTTTATCTGTCGACATTCGTACGTTGACGTGTTGGGTATTGTTCCAGTTGAAGTACAAAGGGTCCAAGCCCGACTCTTAGATCTCCTGAGTATTCTCGGGTGATTTGAGGGACTCGTCCATGAAAATAGTGAAAGACATAGTAGGTAACGAGAAACCTCAAGACTCTGCCGTAACTTGAATGATCGGAATAATGGTGTAGGTAGTGGTGGGGCGCTCGAGAGGCATGGGGATCGGGGTCATCCTCACCCTAAAGCCCATGGTCCAGAGTTGAGGGTCTGAAAACCAGCTTCCCCATGTCATTTCCTACGAGGCGAATTAAATGAGATATTCTTAATTGCCGTATTTTCCCGGAATCTCGGAGAAAAATGAATGTTTGGTAGCCGATACTGATGCGATATGACACCTAAACGAATAAGTGGCTTTGGTGTAGAGACTGGCAATGAGCTGACGAGTTAGTTGTGAACTGTCTTTAAAGGACCTTGAGAGTCAAAACAAATTTTGCCTATAGAAACAGGTCTTAGCTGAAATAGAAGATATTTGAGCAGGCCATACCATACTCGAGATAAAGATTAGCAGTGACCGTGCTGGAGTTGCAGGGAACTGAAGCCGATCTGTAGAACCCGTGACTTGGTGATCCTCCACGTTAGATGAACAATGGGTGCAGAGCCCTATTGAGGCTTTTTACCTTCGACAAACACAAATCAGCGAATACAAGTTGGCGATCTCGAGATCTCTCAAAGCCTGTAGATTATGCGGCACTATTTGCTTTGCTGCAAGGGAGTGTCCTCGCACAAACTATGGGGTCGGCAGTGCAGTTGAGCATATGATACCGAAGTCCAGGCGCAATAGTGCAGAATAGGCTATACAGTTTTACTCTTTTACAAAGGGTAACCTGCAGTATTGATTTCGAGATTGTGAATTGAGGGCTCGAAAGCCCCTCGTTTTGGCTGGCAGTGTTCGTTGTTTACGAGTCCGTGAGAGCCTCAGTCCCCGCCCTTTTCTGAGGTAGCTCGCACCTTGACCCCTGAGCGTTGCAACGTCACTCGAGTGGTGATTCAAAAGTATTCAAAATTTTCTCCTAAAACAAACGAACCCTGATGTTTTGAATCGATCCAGAAGCATATAATTTTGAGACGAGGATTGCGTCTGTGCCGAAACACGTCACCTGGGTTTCTAGATTGCCGAGCCATTTCCTAACCAGGCTATTCCGAGGTATGAGAACAAGGTAACTGTCGAATAACTAGATAATCCATCGCGTAGATAGCTAATTATTACTTTTCATGGATTTAAGAAGGTGCATCGCTTTGAATCCACTGGTAGAATGTGGTGATATCTGAGTCAGATGTTGTCCAGGCTCAAAGTGGCAAAGCAGCGGGAGCACGAGATATCAAGATAGCTCGTAACTCGAGCAGTATAAAGCGTATATCCATGCAATTGCAATTTAAAGATAACCATCGAATCAAGGACAATTTTCCTGATTCAACAAATGCCCTTGCGAGTGGCTCGCAGTAATTAAATGTCCAAGTGGTTGTGCATCTCGGGTGGTCTGTCTGTAGGTCTAGGTCTAGGAAACTCGCGTTTACCTCATTAATCAAGGTAGCCGTAGCCGTAGCCAGCCCAGCCAGCCATCTTTGCATCCTCCCATCCATCCAATTGTTGATTTCTCCTCCCTGCCTGGGGGCGAACAAACTCCCTTGTCTTTCATCCGACGCCCAGCCTCCAAACTCTCTCTTCTCCTCTTAATAACTACACCTTACCTTATATTCCCGTTTGCACCAGGAGAGCAGAAGTATACGTTGTGTGTATTACACTCACGCACGAGACTCTCTTCTCCACTATTCCTCTCTTAAAGAGAACTATAACTCTTCATTTTTTCCCTTCCCCCTCCATTTATCTCTGTTTCTTCCTCCTGTCACGTCTTCCTCCTTTGCCCGCCCATCCCACTTTTTCTTACATCAACCAAACGACGCGACCCAGCAGCTTGTGTTGTCAACTCAACTCGACTTGACTATCTCCGCTTACTTACCTCTCTGATACGCGTTTTCTTATTCAAACAAGAGTGATTCACTTTTATCACGTTTGATAGATCGATGGTTCTTTCACTCGGTCAAACTTGATACATCTCTTCCTCTCTCTCACCTCTCTACTACTTGACTCCCTCTCCGCACTCGCATTCTCTTTTCGGTCGCCGAATCTGATCCTTTCTCCTCCACTCCTTTTTCGGCTGTTATTGCCTTGTCCCTAGACGGGAAGTATTGGAGTACGTACCCTGCTCGACCTAAGTTTGACCTTGCCTGCCCTGGGCATCTTAGGTTGGACCGGCGCGCGCGGGGGGAAGCACCACCCACTCGACTATTCCCTAGTCGCCCACTCTCTCCTTCCCACTCTCATCTCTGGCGCGCCGCGTCTGATTCTCACTTTCATTTACCTCTTTACACTCTCTACCTTATCCTTTCACCTTTTCACCCACGAAACTCTACAGAGAACAACATCTCGTCTTATTACTCTCATTTATACCTTTAATACTTTCAAGACATCCACTTATTTTACTTTTTTTGTACTCTGGATGATATCTTGTCTCTGAATATTTCGCGTCGAATCGAGCCTATTACACTCTTCACACGAGCTCTTCCCCTGCCGTGATGGCCCTCGTCTTGTCCGCTGAGGGCACCTTCGAGGTTGGCGCCACGGACGATTCTTCTTCAAATGTCGCGTCAACAACATCTACACCTCCTACTACCGTCGCCGATGAAGCTAGCCTTCACTCCGATTCTCCTAAACGCGATGTCGTTCACGTTGTAGTCGAGCCTGATTCTCCTCAAGTCGCGCCCACCACCTCCGACCCAATCGAGCCTACCGATACCGTCAGCCCTGTCGATCCGCCGCCACCTGCCCCAGCTCGCACCCGCCGCAACCGCGTGAGTGCTCCGGTATACAATCTGGTTCAATTGAGTGGTACAGCCGGTCATGGCAAAAGACGCGCCAAAGGTGACATTGTCGCGGACCGACGACGAAGACGTACTGTTTCTGGCCCAGTTGTGGACGATGACAACGAAGCAACTTCAAGCCCTGTTCAGGGCGCAACTCCCGAAACCGTGCGCAGTGGCATTGACGCGCTAGGTGCTACACAATCGGCCAGCAAACTGGACTCTCCACGCACTCGTCGTCACAAGGTCTCGGAAGAAACTGTGCCTAGCAGACGTTCTTCCATGCGTTTCTCCGCTGTTTTCGCACCTGTCGCAACTACGCCCATCAACAAAAACTCCAAGATTAGCAAACGCAGTCGCAAATCTATGGAGAAGGCTCAAGCGCCCATGTCACGCGAGCTCAGGCGTTTGCAAGATACCAAGGAGTTTGCACACATTGACGAAAAGCCAGTGGTTCATACTGTCTGGTCGAACGGAAAATATGTCGACCCCAAAGCCCCTAAGCCATCATCGCAAAAGAAGTCCGAGCCCGAGCCCGCCACCGAGGAGCCCAAGGAAGCGGAAGCCGAGCCTATTACCAATATTAGGAAGCGCCGAGTGAAGAAGTATCTCGACAAGGGTCTATATGCTGGCCAGGACGCCCCCATCGACATTTCTAAGGGATTGACTGTAGGGGAGAAGAAGACCCTGGCCCAGCTGCCTGAGCTCATTCCCAGCGGTCGCGCCAACAAGACAATGCCCCTACCCATGTTTAACGGCCTGCGCACGCTTATTGAAGGCCGCGACTTTAAGCTGCCTTACCAAGTCTGCAACCCCCTTCCTCCAGGTCAACCCAAGCCTGATGAATGGAAGAAGATGACAAAGAGTAAGTTTTATGCTGAAGCTGCAAGACCAGTACTGACATGTTCTAGATCGCTTCATTGGTGAATCCAAGGATTACTGGCGAAAGTCCCCACACTTCCACGACTACTCTTCAAAATGTGTCTGCAAGCCCGAGGATGGCTGCGGCGAGAGTTGTCAAAACAGAATTATGCTTTACGAATGCGATGAGCAGAATTGCAATGCCGGTAAACAGTATTGCACCAATCGCGCATTTGCCACTCTCACCGCGCGCCGAAACAGGGGCGGCAAGTACCGAGTTGGTGTTGAGGTGATCAAGACTTCAGACCGTGGATATGGCGTCCGAAGTAATCGATGCTTTAGACCTAACCAAATTATCATGGAATATGCTGGAGAAATCATCACTGAGGATGAGTGTGAGCGCCGCATGACTGAGGTTTATAAGGACAATGAGGTAAGTTTTCATGTTGTTATCGCGATTCTGAGTGGACAACGGGACTGACTAAGCAAAAGTGCTACTATCTTATGAGTTTCGACCAGAACATGATCATAGACGCAACAACAGGAAGCATCGCGCGTTTCGTGAATCACAGCTGCAACCCTAATTGCAGAATGATTAAATGGATCGTTTCCGGACAGCCGCGAATGGCCCTGTTTGCTGGCGATAAGCCCATCATGACTGGGGATGAGCTGACTTACGATTACAACTTTGACCCTTTCTCGGCAAAGAATGTCCAGAAGTGTCTCTGTGGGGAGCCTAACTGCCGTGGTGTTCTCGGCCCAAAGCCCCGCGAAGTAAAGCCTCCCAAGACAGACCTCAAGAATGCTGTCAAGGGCGCTGTCAAAGCGGGAAAGCGTAAGCTTAAGGAGCTGATTGGGGATGAGGGAGACAATGGCAACAAAGCAAAGAAGCGCAAAGTGCAACCTGCAAAGGGTGTGAAGCGAGCTATATCCAATGCCAGCTCCAAGGTTGCCAAGGGCGCAGCGAGTGCTCTTAAGAAGGGCATGTCGACAGTGACGACGACGGCAAAGAAGGCTGCTCTGGGTTCCAAGTCGCCTGCAAAGCGACGAGCTTCGACCGGCGCGTTGCTTAAGAAGACAACAACGAAGCGAGTCATTCAGACATACTCGTCACGCACGCCTAAGAAGCGTGCCTCAGACAGGGCATCGAGTGTTGGTCTTGTCTCAGCAACCAAAGCCAAGGCGTCTCCGGCAGCGAAAGTGACTGTTAAGACCACAACGAAGGTGACGCCAGCTAGGAACGGAAGTCTTAGAAAGGCGACATCCCGAGTCGCCTCGCCCCGACAGGCGCTGGATATTTCTCGCGACACTGAGATTCTTGTGGTGGCAGATGATTAAGGGATTCAAAGAGGATGATGACGTTGGAATGGGGATTTATGTGTGCAAGAAAACGAGGCAGTTGACGGACCTGGATTGCTTTTTGGGGCAGGCAATGAAATAGGGATAGGAAATCTGGATTCTGATTTTGATACGCTTTCTTCGCTACCATCTCGTTTATCTGCGGGCGCCGGGGCGTACAAAGGAGGTTTGGCATTGTACAGTACAAGGAACTGGTTGGCTGGCTGGCTGGCTGTTAAGGAGATATGTGACTTTGCTTATCTAGTATTTTTTTATGCTGTCTTGTCAAACACGTATTGTAATGATGCCTTGCTTTGTATGGGTTCGTATGTGGTGTCGTGTCTGATGACAATGTTGTGATGCGAGATCCAACTTGTGACGTTGATGTTCAGGGATCAGGGGTTACAGGAACATGTATCTCTTGCCAAGACGAATCATGCTCGCCATAAGACGAACCCTCATATTACTCTCACTGATCAGGCAGCAGTAATACATAGCTTGACTCTCGAATATCCCTCATTCCCCTTATGGCAGGTCAACGAAGTCTGGACGCCTCCAGAGCCTCCAACACAAGCGTGACCAGGCGAGAAGAGGCATCAGAGCTAAGATTGACTGGGCCAGTGTCACTGAGTTTCTTACACTTCGCCTGGTAGCACAGAGGTGAGGTAAGACGGCGCATACGCGCAAGACTTAACCTCGGTCTAAATAAGCTTTGTTTTCTCTTATCGCAAGATGTAAGAACGAAAATGAGCAAAGTCAAATTTCGGTGAGTTTGAGAAGTGCATTTTACACATCCAATGCGGAGATGAGCGAGTGTGGCTTCGCTGCGGCTCTCTCTACGCTTACGCCTGTGAAGCAGTGGCTGTTTAAACTATTATGGTTAAACAGACTTCCGACTACGCTGACTATTCTCACTCCTAAGCGTTGTGAATATGTAAAAACAACGAAATTGTAAAAACTCGAGCGTACGTACTTGGATTTGTGGTGATAGACTGTATTTGGGGAATATCACTTCAGGTCCTCAGTATTCCCGGAGAAAGGTGGACCCTATACCCGGGTGGTGGCTAAGTCGACTTACACGACATGGTTTTTGTTAGGCACCACCAAAAGAAGAAAAACATCGCATCGTGGAAAATGAGACAAGTCATATGATGGTTCTAGAAGGAATTTGAGTGCGGTATGGAAAAGGAACACTCTTTTGCGATTGTTGGTCGTTTGGGGCGAACACGTCTTACATCAAACCTCACTTAGACCAGGCGGGGACTAAAATTGGGTGTACCGTGACACGCTCAGGGGCATTCGCCTCAGTCTCAGAGAGAAGACAAGCGGTCACCTTGACATTGAGTTTCAGAAATAAGAATCAATTCACGAGAGAAGGCCAAAGAATTTGGGGTTAAAAGAATGTGTCTATCGCGGTCTATAGTAAATGCAAGGGGTATAAATACAGTCTAGCGTACAACAAGTCGAATCAAGATGAGGAAGAACAAGAGGGGTAAAAGATACATGGGAAGACATTCAAGAAGAGAATAAAGGAGAAGGAATAAACAGTTCGAATAGAAATTTACCATAAGAAACAAAAACACCAAGGACAGAGAACTGGGATGAGCATCCGCTAAGGGGCATCAAGGGTATAGAAATGAGAAAAGCAGGTTGCCAAACAATTAGGTAACGACAGTAAGGCTGCCATCAGCCACGGCCACAAATGTGTCGATTGTTCTTTTGGAACGTGGGTCTCACGGCGATGTACTGTATCCCATTGTTTTGTCTAGACCGTCATGATCATGTTGCCGTGTGTCAGACACCAGTGTGTTTATGACACTGTCGCGTCTGGTTGAGTATGCTCGCCATGTAGTCCCCTCTTGGCCACTTGAGAGGTACTTTTATCTTGTTCCATGTCTTCTGGGGACACCTCCCAGAAGGAGCGTAGTGATACTCAAGTTGCACCATGTTGGGACAAAGGGTTTGTGGAAACCAAGCATCTATTCGAGGATAGAGTATCGCTGAGCTTGTTCTCAAACACTTCTGGCCGCGGTAGCATCTTGAGATGGCTCTCAAGAGATGTAACGCAGTCGCTTATTGTCCCTTGCGGACCGTAACAGTGGTGATGGTGCAGTTGGGGGTGATATGTGCATGGCAGTTCATACAATATTCGGTATTGTGGACAGCATTGTCGAAATGGCAGTTGTCACACTTCCACATCTTGATGGGCTTGCTCATGTTGGAGTAATAAAGGTGTAAGAGTAAAGACTGCTGGTTTGAAGGCTACCGTCTTTAGAATTGGAGGACTGCTATAGAATAAAGTGTTGAATGTGATGATTCTATCGAAGTTGTTCAAGAGGAACTATCCTCCTTTTAACAGCTTGCCCTGTTGCCAGAATCACCAGTTTAAACAACAAAAGAAGGCGAAAAGTCAGTTGTGATTTCACATACACAACCGGTTCCACTAGGAACGAGCCAGCCATGTGTCGAGAAACGCCATCATGACCTCGCTCGGACTCACAAACAGGCGCAATCACGACAAGAAACAATCGAAAACACCAGGAAGAGCTTGAAACCTATCGTAATCGTAATTCCGCAGTGTGACTATGCGCGATGGCGAAGCGTTGAATTTGCGGGCAAAACTCCAAGGGGAAGGTCATACTAGGGTAATTCAAGAGCCTTTCAACCCTCTTGAGCCCACGATTGGCCTAATTTAGTTACCATGACCTTGCCTCACTAACGATATGTTTGACTAGTAGAAAAGGACTGGATATCGAGCGTTGGCGGTAGCGTAGTTGCCATTACGCACTTGAGGATTACGGGAGGGCGGCATGTGAAGAGAGGTCTTAGAAGACTTCGCCTCAATCGTGTATTCGCTCGGATGCATCGAATAGAAATCGCAAAGGGATCGATCGCATGGAAAGTTTCTCGAACAAGGCGGTCTGTTGATGTGAACTCGGAGGCTTGGTCTAGAAAGGGCCTGGAAACCACGAAATCGGCCTTCCTAACACATCCAAGCCACAACCATATCTCGTCTCCTTACCTTGAATTCCCACCAGGCTTGAAACTGTCCTAAGATGTCGTGAGCCGAATGTATGAGTAGGTAGAGAGGCTCGCAGCCGCCTCGTTTCAAGGCCCCAGTTGTTATCTGCTCCGCTCAGCCACGACAAGCTTCAGACTTGATAACAACAGGAACTTGAAATGTTGTTCTGCCTTGGGTGTTAATTACGCCCAGCGTTGTAGGAAGCTTGGGCCACTGGGGGATTTCAGAGTTTGTGTATGTTGTTGTTTGTCGTAGCTAGGCTGGCGAAGATATGGAAGACGGGGGGGTGTCTGCCGAGGGCGGGGTCATCGAAGCTGGTCATGCTTTGGCGGGGGAGCTCAATCTCGCCCGCCACCCGAGTCGTTGTAAGTTGCAACAGTGACAGGGCGAGTGGCTGCGATAAAGACATTCTCAAAGAAGCAAGAGATAACTTTGAGGACCGAGGCTTTGCGATAGCCGGCATCGGAGCGAACCCTGTGCAACGTCAGAACCGAAGGCCAGATGGATTCGAGACATGGATGCCCGCCCAAAGTGCAGATGCGATATGCATCCACACTGTCTCGCTTGTCCTGGCAATATTCTTATATGGATGATGCATAACTTATGCTCAAACATGGCACAGTTCCTTATCGAATTAGTAATGAAGGCGCCAAGATTGAAAGTGCAAATGAGTACTTTGTGGGACTCTATGCATAGTGCGCCAACCTCTTATTAGTACCAACGTAAGGCAGACATCGACAGTCGGCTTGCGTTGGAGTAGGAAGCCGTTCGAAAAGGCTCAGTTTAAAGAGATATTGTTTCTTCGAATTGTCCAATTGTTCGATTGGTGAGTTGTGAAAACAGAGTACAGACAATAACGGTCTGGCTCGAGTCTTCCTTTAGGATCCGAATGACTTTTTCGAGTGTCTAAACGTTCATGTCGTTTGTATGTCTTGCATACTATCAACGGCTCGGTAGATGAATCGAAAGTTGCTCTTCTATGCTCTAGTCAGTTAGTCATTTGCAAATGATGGCTATTTCGACTTGTACAAGATCACAACTCACCTCACTGCCATCTGAATGAAGAGGGAAGATGGCCTGGTCAATACGAATCATATCGTAGAAGTCCGTAGGTGATAGGGGTAGCCACCAGAAAGGAAACAAATATAAGAGTACAACACAAGATTAACCCATGATAGCAACCAAACTGCATCTTGAACAGAACGAAGAAGAGGGGGAATAACATACTCGAGGGCTGGAGTTTATAAAACATGTCCAAGGTTGCCTTGTGGCTCACCACTGTTATGCAGCACGCTCTTTCAGCCGCAAAAATGCAGAACAAATTAGAAGAGTGTCTAACCAGTATATTCGTTCGGCTGTGAGAAGTATGCGAGCCTAGATTCAAATATAGTCGCAAAGAGATAGATGGCCTCTTCGGGCGACTTTCACGCCCAGCTGCTATCCAAGTCGAACCTATTGTCCAAAACTAGTAGAATAAGGCTTCAAGTTGGAGGCTGTGTATCGTAAACCCCACTCTATGAGACCCAGATTCTCGATAGGCTCCTCGAAAGCTATAATACACCGGGTGTATTCGTCGGCGGCCGTTCAACGCGGTGAGCCTAGATGGCATGGACTGATGTTGGTTCGATGCAAGGCTGAATCCTTGTTAAGTCACAAAGGGGTCGTCATAGGGTATAAGAGTGATTCGATCGCTAGTTGCTGTTTTCATAAAACTGTTCCAGGGCTCGAAGGTGGACGCTTGTAAAGGTTCGTGGTTTTTTTGCATGAGAAAATGGGTTTTTGATGCAGAGATTACGGAGTTCAAGGTGTGAAATTGGAGCTCAAATGTCTGGAGAAATGACTGATACTTGAAAGTTGATCTAGGCACCGTTAAGACAGGGCAAATGCGCTGATACGTTAGTAATTGATGCCTGAGAAGCCCAGATGATGGGTGACTTGTTCCCAAGGTGACGATTCGTTAAGGTTAGAAGGAGTGATTCATCAGGCCTTAAGCTTCATGCATCGTGGCCCAATAGCAGAACCTTCGCATCAATTATGGCCGGCAAAGACGGTGCTGAAGTATTCTTTGGCTCACATGTATCGAATTAGGGAGGTGATCCTTGTGGCATGATTTAAAGGCGCTGTGTGTTTGAGTTTAGCCCCCTGTAGGCACGGATCCATCGTGAACAACACGATAAGCTCAGTAGCATTGGAAGAGAAGTTTGCGTCAGCAAAGAAGATTCCGTGTCCTCTCATTGAAGATTCGGTCAAGTTCTTCTTGCTTATACTATACCGCCAGACCCCAAAAGGTTATCGCCGGGAGCTGACGAATTACGAGGCGGAGCAATTCCATTTATTGAAAGTGAGCGAATCCTACCACTGCTTCAAACTTGGTGCAGTTTTAAAATAGTATTGAGCGTATTCAGACAATCAGAAGACAGATCGCAATCAACTTGAATCGTAAAGTAAAACCCTAGACCTGTATCTTCGCACATCAATCCTGCAGATAAGTCGATTGCAAGACAAACCACAGCCAATTGGTTTGAATTGAGGCTGCCCTAGAAGCATTCAAGACATCCAAAGAGATGGGATCCCTGAAGATCTTGGTTTCCGGCAGGGGATGACAGCCAATCAGTCTCAGGTTATAGCACTGTCAGTTATATATCACAAAATGAAATTTTGTGACTCTGTTGGTCGTGTTGTTGGTTGAGCACAATTCGGCTCCAGACCGAGACATTGTACATATACTTGAAGAGTGCAGTACAGTAGGTAGGTAAGGTAAGGTACGGTGGGGGTCTAACTTGAGCTTGCATCGGCAGTCTGTTAGTACACCAACAGCCCGAGCCAGGGTAATGATCTACTTTGCCATCCAGAACGGGCAATCGTTCTTTCAAAACCCATATCAAGACTTTTAAACGAGAGAACATTTTGGCGGGTTTACATGTACTGTTTTCGATCAGGAGTACATCTACGAAAGGGTGCTGAGTAAGTGTTGCTTTATGGGCCGAATTCCTCGGCCCCGTGGGGAATGATAGATTAGTAACATTTATAACGTCTACTCTATCTGCCATACTTTGCGGACTGACCCAATGAGAAAATGGAAGCAAATTATTCCCAGCAAATTCTGAATTACAAGACTTTCTATCTGCGGAGTGTTTCATACTGCCAGTTGCCCACAAAAGTTTATGTGAATATACGCACCTCTCTAAACTGACAGCTGCATCGCGAATGTACGGATAACTTTTCAATGTGCGCTCAACAGACCGCGATGTCAAAGTTTGTTTCCTCTATAAGAAGTCCTCCTCTCTCACCGGTTTCAACATCTTCAAATTGATCTTCCGTTCAACTGAACTTTTTTTAGCAGACGATTTCCCAGCCTACACCAACATCGTCCTCTAGAAAGAGCAACAATGATTCAAGAGCCTCAAGCTACTTACACAGTGTCAGATACTGTGACCCACTTCGACGAACCGGGTAATAATATTATCAATGCGACAACATCAGATGAGATCATTAGCCGTCCAAGGCCAGGATCGCCATCTCAGCACACACTCGCTACCGTGAATTCGGTCGCGAGCAATAACTCTAACGGCACCTCTGTTTATTCCTACTACTCCGGTTACAGCGATGAGATGCCAGGACCGTCCACCAGCAACAACGCTTCCACGCGATGGATCGTGCGCTTGCTTCCGGTCCTGATGGCTGGACTCGCTGGCTACGCAACCTACGATGTTATTGTCTATTGTTGTGGTATGTACTTATTCGATGTTTCCAACTGTAACTGGCCGCCGTATCTGTAGACTAACAATCGCCAGTCCAGTACTTCCTTAGAAAAGAAGGGAAAACAGCCACCGCTATCGTTCTCATCGTCCTCTACTCGATCTTCTTCATCTTAATGGCCGCGTCCTATATCCGAGCTTATACAACGATCCAGTTTAATGCCGGCTTTGTACCCTGGACTGCCGACCGAGAAGGCCTTGAGGCAGAGCGAAAAGAGAGGAAGAGGAAGGGCGGCGACATTGAAGCACTACCATGGACCACTCCCGATATTGACCCTGACAGCCCTGGCCTCGAGGCTTTTTACAGCAAAGACGTCTTCATCTGCGAGGTAGACGGACTTCCAAAATGGTGCTCCGAGTGCAGGAACTGGAGACCCGATCGGTCTCATCATTCTAGCGAGTATGGCCGATGTGTTTACAAAATGGACCACGTGTGTCCTTGGATGGGCGGCATGATCTCGGAAACTTGTGAGTATTGACTTCGCATAAAAGTGTCTAACTCAGCTAACACGTCAGCAGCCTTTAACTTTTTTACCCAATTCACAATATATTGCGCATGTTACTGCGTTGTTGTCCTGGGGGCGAATGGTTACGCCCTGGACTTGCGTCGGCGAGCCGGCGAAAGTGTCGACGCACGACTCATTGTCGGTCTCGCAGCAGGCGGACTTTTTGGCCTCTTTACTGTTACCATGGCTTGCACGGCGTTAAGATACGCCTTTCAAAACATTACCAACATCGACATGATGAAGAAGAACCAGACCTTTCGACTGGCAGTTCGGGTTCCCAATGGCACTCAGCCAACTGAGCAATTTACTACTATTACATACCCGCTTTCACTTCCTGCAGCCCCAGAGTCGGCTCATCTTAACGGCAATGGTCAGGTTGGCGGTGCTGCACCTGGAGCAATAAACCCCGTGTCGGCTAGGGACGAGCAAGCCAAACGCACATTTGCTATTCTCAAGACGGAGCCTGGTGAGAACCCCTGGCACGTCGGACACCGAAAAAACTTCAAGACCGTTATGGGGAACTCCATCATCGAATGGCTGCTACCTATTCGGCATTCGCCTTGCTGTAGTCATGACAGCATGGTAAGCGATTATGAGTTTGGACCTCTGGTGGAGGAACTGAAGAGACGCTATGGGCTTGCTGAAGGGGAAAACGAGAATGCAGCGACTGAGACGACTTCAAACTAGATACCCAAAGATTTACAGCATTTGTTGCAAAAGAAGGAGGAAGAGGCGGGAAAGCGATCAGTATACGTAATGTTTAAAAGGTTAGATCTGGTTGGTGTACACATCCAGACTAGAACATCATATATAGCGTGTGGACTTTTTGTCTTGGCAGTTTTTTATGTTAGCTTGACGGGCTGTTCATAGTTTATATACACTGAATGGAAGTTCTGTCCATTCATATCAACTCTTCATTTGTAAGGAGACTAGAAGTTTAGCGTCGCAAAAAGAAAGGCTTTTGGCAACATGCAAGTTCCCACAAACCTGAGCAAAGAGCCTTGTACTCAACGGCAACCTCTTCCACCAGCTCCGTTCTAAAATGCCTAGGTACTTCCTCGTCACATTCTCAGCCAGGAAGAGCAAAACAATGGAGGTAGGTTGGGGCAAAAAACATACAACACCGGGGATTCGCTGGTCGTCACCGACCCAACTACTAATCCAGCGCTTCGCAGCTTGACTATGGGAGAGCGGACGGGATCCCGTATATTCTGCGAGCTATGGTCGTATGTACCAGAATCAGACAAAGCAGAACTCATGTTCTTTGAGCCTAGGAACAGGGAATGGCTTCAGATGATATGCCACTGGACCTATAAACAAAAAGGCACACGCACCGGACCCCCCTTCCTCATCCATTACAAGGGACAAGATCGAAGGTATGATACGTCCAAGTAGAAAATATGTTCTGTTGTCGGCTTGTAGGTGGACGAGATGGAGGTTTACGTTACCTGCCCTGGGTGTTGAAGGTCTAGGGTAGGAACGAGGTTTCATTTGCAGCATCCTTCATCAACACCAGGCGTTCCGAAACCCATCGTAGAAGACGGTAATTATCCACCGAGTGTTGATAGTTTATTTGAAGTGTTCACTATTAAAATTTCGGGAAGAAACCCTAAGCATGGTCAGTTTCAGTGACATGTATTACCTCGAGTCCATGACGTGCCCACCCAATGGAATTCTCAAATGTCAGCCGCGACGACAACCGAAACACACGACGCAAATGGTACTAAAGAAACAATTCATTGATGACTCGATCTTCCCAAGGCTCGTCGAGTCAAGATAGCGTAAAGTACTCATTCAATAGATAGTGTGAATCGTTCTTTTCGAGCTACCTGGAGGAAGGAAGTTGAGTTGGACCTTCAAAAGATCGGATGGCACTAGCTAACTCCAGGTGTGGACCTATCATATCGCGTTCCTCCTTCCATTCACAACATCTAAGTCTCATCAAACCTCATCTTCAACTCTCTTCTCTTTCGTCACAGTATATCGAGATCACTCAACAGTACAACGGAGATAATATCACATCACGAGGGGTTTACGAAAAAAGTGCCCCTGCAACATCTCCTGTGGCGTCCTGCGCGAACACGAAAAAAATCCCCATCCGTGAAAGGAGAGACTCAACGAAGCACCCGCATCAACAACGCCCTGCCGCAACCGCATTATGCAAATGTGTTGCTCATCATCACCAATACTAACAAGCGCTTGAATCCGCCTACAGAATGCCTTCTTCTCCACTTCATCGGCCTCCTGGGGCTTCGTCACCACTGAACGAGGCTGGTTGGCGACGCTCACAGTTCACGTACCGCCAGTTCTCACAGCTTGCTTCGTCCAACACTTCGAATCCGTTGCGCGTTATTGCTCATATCGACCTCGATGCCTTTTATGCGCAGTGTGAGACGGTTCGACTTGGGATCCCTGAGGACAAGCCGTTAGCCGTCCAGCAATGGTGAGTTCTTTTTGTGCCGTTCGCTATCATTCAAAATTGGCATGTGCATCGCACCTTATTACCCTTTCGTGGAGTCTATGCATCATGATGACTCTTTCGTTATTTTCTGATTTCCACTACCCTCTGTTGATATGAGAATCGAGTCTGTTGCTCAACTGCCTCGACTGGGCACCGCAATGATTGGACATTTGCGACTCGTTCTCGCTCCGGCTTGCGTCGTGTTACCCTCAACCGTACGATATGGGCTGTCATAATGGGCTTCCCTATGGGCAAATATTTAAAAACAGCCCAGAGTGTTTCCTTTCAAGATTCTCGACACGTTCTAGAGCATCAATCACCCTCTTCGACAAGTCCATCGCAGAGTTGCCGGCAAGCGAACGTTGCTCGATTTTACTATCATCAGCACTCGTCTATCGAAGCGCTTACGTGCTTCGTGGCGCCGAGGATCATGATATCTCGACCCGGCCTGTGTAACACCATATGCTTGTCCACTCCCTGTTCCCGGTCTGTATTACGCTTCAACTACAGCGTGTTGGTTGACAAAGTTGTCGCAGACACACTGATGGATGGGGAATTCACCACTGGCCCTAAAGAGAGCAGGCCTCATTTTAACTTGCAATGGGTTTTCTGGGACTCATAAATAACATGAAACTCTCCTCGAAATCACCGCTCTGCTCGTTACTTACCCTTCGTGTCAACGTTGATCAGCTTCCTACAAGCGCTAGGCTAACGACTCAACAGGCAAGGGCTCATAGCGGTCAACTATCCTGCACGCGAGTATGGTATTGGTCGCCACTGCAATGTCGAAGAAGCAAAGAAGCTGTGTCCCGAACTTATTGCTCAGCACGTAGCCACATGGAGGGAAGGCGACGAGAAGTGGGCATACCGTGAGGACGCCGCTGCCAATATCGTAACGGACAAGGTCTCTCTTGATCACTATCGTCTTCAATCTAGGAAGATCTTGGCATCGATCAAGGAAGCCCTGCCGCTTGATCTGCAGAAGGTAGAAAAAGCAAGCATAGACGAGGTCTTCCTTGACCTTTCTAGTCAAGTTCACTCAATCCTCTTGGAACGTTTCCCAGAATTATCGAACCCGCCCCCATATGACGATCCTACCGAAAAGCTTCCACTCCCATCCATCGTTGCGCTCGACTGGCAAACCGACGCCCTGATCGATTTGGACGAGGAACAGGAAACCGTTGACCCTGATTGGGACGATGTGGCGATTCTCATCGGCTCCGAGATTGTCCGTAAAGTGAGGTCTGAGGTTCGACAGAAGTTGGGCTATACATGCTCAGCTGGGATAGCTAGCAATAAGCTTCTCAGCAAGCTTGGATCTGCCTACAAGAAGCCTAATAAACAGACTGTTGTACGCAACCGAGCGGTTTCTGCTTTCATGGCTGGATTTAAAGTCACAAAGCTTCGAAACTTGGGCGGCAAACTAGGTGAACAGATTGTGTCGACTTTCAACACAGAGAGCGTTACAGATCTATTGGAGGTACCTTTGACGACTATGAAGTCAAAACTCGGTCATGATACTGGCCTTTGGATATACAACACTATTCGAGGTATCGACACCAGTGAGGTCAACTCAAGGACCCAGATCAAGTCAATGCTCTCGGCCAAATCGTTCAGACCTACTATCAACTCTTCTGAACAAGCAATACGGTGGCTGAGAATCTTTGCAGCTGATATATTCTCCCGACTCGTTGAGGAGGGTGTCTTAGAAAATAAGAGGCGACCTAGGACCATGAATTTGCATCATCGTCATGAGGGACAAGTCAGATCACGACAAGGTCCCATCCCTCAAGGGAAGGTCTTGGATGAGGAAGGCCTTTTCGAACTAGCTAAAGATCTTCTATCGCAGATCATTGCTGAAGGCAGAGGGGTGTGGCCTTGTGCAAATTTGAGTCTTAGTGTAGGGGGCCTAGAAGACGGCGTCAAAGGAAACATGGGAATCGGCGCGTTTCTTGTCAAAGGGGAGGAAGCAGAAGCCCTTCGCTCATCGACTTCCGACAGTCGTCCATCCTCGACTGGCCCAGAGCCGTCCGCAAAGAAACGTCGTGTCGAGGATGGTGGCATTCAAAGATTCTTTTCCAAGAGGCCCTCTAATGACCATGACAGGAGTCCCTCGAGCGAGCCACTTACCTCCAGAGAATTCCCTAAAACCGGCCGTATACCATCGGGAGACCCCCAGAAGACTCTCAATTTCGCTACTAAGGATGATCATGAGGCCAGCCATGAACCCGACCTCTCCTTGCATCAGCCTAACGCATCACTGTGGGATGCAGGCGCTACCAGCGTGCAAGGGGATCACACACAGCAACCGTATATCGATTTTCTTGTATGCTCCCGCTGCAAGGCCAGCTTCACAGACCCGGAAGCGCTACAAAGCCATGAAGATTGGCACATGGCCAAAGACCTTCAGGAGGCGGAACGTGTCAAGCCTGCATTCGCTGAACGACACTCAACTGCCCGAAACTCAACGCAAAAGACGCAGGGAACTTCTTCGAAACGCGGCCGAGGAGGGAAACTGGAGCAGGGTCAAAGTCGGCTCAAATTCGGTTGAGTAGATCGACCATCATGAGACCAAAGACTGGGCCATCATTCACCTTGAGCCTTTGTGTCCTACCCATTCTCAACATATGCCTCGTTATATCCTTAACTTGGGGTCACAGCATGGCCATGCGACTGAATGGAAGCATTGGTATCGCTTGAGGATGTCCTGAGCTTATCATAGATGCCACGCAGTGGTTTTGGGACTTGCATGCCGACACGTTACATGAGCAGTTATCGTCACTCATGCTCAACATGGTTGCGCAGACTTTCGACTAATTATTACAGCCGTGGCCGTGCGACCATCCACTCTTGTTGGGTGTTCTGAAACCCTTTGAAGAGGGAAACAGATGCACAAGCCAGGGAAGATGCAGATGCGCGGTCACACAATTCACGTCAAAACAACCGAAGCGGCTTGACAGGCCGATGAGGCAATGCGAACAGCCGAAGTGCACACCAGGGGGATCAACAAACTGCTGAGGTAGCAGGGCTTATTCTAACGCTGGCGCACGCGCTCCAGTATCAATCCAGCGGAGGAGCCGGAAGCATGTCGAAGTCTATAATCTGCTGATGTAGGTACCGAGGCCATCAACACAATGACAAAATGCTCATTTGCGTGGGATGCCAAGACGTTGTTGAGTCTGGATCAGCTTTCCCGGGCAGGATTAGAATGATTGGACGACAAAGCTTGGGCACCGAACAGGCGGTCCGGAGAGCGGGCAGCAGAGAGGTTGGGCTTCAATTGGTGCAAGCATTGCTACCCAACCCACCCTCCAGAGTGCAGCCGAAATGCCAGCCGTCAACCACACAAACTGGGAATTGGCCTCAAATGCAGCTGAGGCAATGCTGGAATCTCGCGACACCTGACAAGCATGTCGCTGTGGAAACACGTTGCCTATCATTTGTGGGCGTCAAAGATTAGAATTCACGCCCGGCGACAACGACTGGGACATGGCATGGAGAAATAAGGAGTCACAGGAGTAGAGATGCCCAACATCCTGAGACAGTTGGGCAAAATGAAATGTTGCAGCCGCAAGGGAATGGAGGCACAGCTTTTCTCGCGACAAATGACGAGCAGTTGAGCAGAGTGACAATGAGCTCCATCTACCTACGTGTCGCTTTGAGTTGAGAAGCGATATTGAACCAGCACATATTGGGAGTCTTGAATACTTAACAAGAGATATAAAGCAGCAGCATGAGGTATACGACAAGATGTGACAATGGTACCTTCGATGCTTGTTTTCTTGTCCACTCTTGTTTTTCTGTCACTTCAAGGTAGTTTCGTGCTTGCAGACCACGGCACTTGTCAGAAAAAGAAAGAATCTCTCAAATTGGAGCCTTGTTAGTCAAGTTGAAAGACGTCATAGCCAACCCCCATCCGTCCCTCACTATCACGAATGCAATCTATTCACGGCATCACAGCACTAGCCTCAACAACAGGCGCTGATCTTTTGGAGAGAAAAAGTTTCATGTCGCTTGTTCAGGTTTTGTACGAGGTGTCTCTGCTCCGCTCGAGGGCGATCGTAACTTAGAGAACGGCGTATCGCCATCACCATCCTACCACGAACGGAGGAGAAGACTCGAGTGGGCGTTGGGCATCGTTAAAACAAGGGATAGCCTTGTTCACGACGGTACAGACACATTGGTAGTGTCATCTGCCACGCGTGCTTTGGATATCTGCAACTTGCTTGGCTGTCGATAGCTGGCTTCAAGAATTATACGCTGCCAGCACAGGCAAGGTCGTAATCCGTTTCGATCTTTAACTCGGACCGCGACGGGTTCGATCTCTAATAAACGGCGGACTGAATCGTTTCTCCATGTTCAGATTTTCGAGATTTGATATTTCAATCAAAGTACCCCATAACTGACGCAATTTCGCTATCTTTGGAACAAACAAGGGACGGGCCACGTTTCGACCTGGGCGACAGACGACGTACACTTCCTCAATGGGACAAGACCAAAAAAGAGGCTTACAGTGCAGCTGTCACACCACACGAACGGTACATCACGGCGCGAGACATCCAGTTGTCAGCCTAGATGTGAAGTGAAGTCCTTGGTCCGGGACTTTAGATACATACGACGAACTTTGTTGCAATTTCAACGTCAACTGACAACGAACGGCGTGGCCGCCATCGCAATCATTGATTACTCATCAGCACACGGCGGGCTGCGCTGTGACTCGCCAGCCAGAGACCGTTTGGTCGTAGAGTCACAAAACAGACAGGAACTGGAAACCAGAAGCTCTTTGACAAGCAGAGCTTTTGGAACCAATCGCTCCAACAGCCCAGCCTCTTGTGGTGCCCAAGCGTCGTCAGTCACCGCTAAAGCCCAAGCCCAACCTCGAGACCAGGACCTAGCCCGGCAAGGCAGAGAAGGTGCCGTAGGGCACGCGCAGAAAGTTCCGCAAGCCCCAGAGGTGCCAACCGCATCTGGCTTCGGTAGCAGAGCGGTCCAACGGTCCACCAAAATAGGTCGCCACTTGGTGCAGGGTTGTTGGCAGCACGGAGCAGACAAGGTCCAGGCTAGTCAGGATCAGAATCAGAATCAGGGCACCCACGCACGAGGCCAGCAGCGCCAACTGCAGATCCCGCAGTTTGGTGTTGGGCTCGGTCAAGGAGAGGGACAAGCTTCCGTCACGGATAGTCCCAGACAAGAACCAGCCATCGCAGCCCAGTCTGGGGAGGAAAAATCCTCATCAGCAAACGAGATATTAGCATCATCTCCGTCTTGTTCTGAGCAGCCAGGTAATCCCAGTTTATACTATCTTGGCTTGCTGCAAAATCAGAACCAGCTCCACCACCAACATCATTCCGTTCAACAGCAACCGAGTTTTGTGGGCGACGACCCATCAATATCAACCCATCAGCAACCTCAACCTCTCAGCTTTGGTTATCAGCATCACGACCAGCAGCAATATTACCAACCTCTCGCGTGTTCTTCGCCACCACCACCTTTTTCTTTTCCTCTTCCTGCACCGCCAGCATCAGCACCAGCAATATCTGCCTCTGGACTGGCTCCTCCTCCTCCTCTGCCTCCTCCTGCAACTCCACCGAGGCCACCGCCGAGACGACGTTTCCAGCCAACTACAACTCGCCGTCAGCAAAATCTGTCCCACTGCCGGTCCAATTCCAACCTGAGCTCGAGCTCCAGTAGACGTCTGCTGGCCTGTCGGTCTCCTGCAAGTCACTCTGTCAGTGGGAAAGCCCCTCGTCAGCGCCTAGCACCAACACCGCTACAGCCAATAGACTGTATCGACCCACAAGAACCGCCCACCGCCCACCACCGCCATTCGCCTTTTCTTCCTCCTCATCCTCACCCTCCCGCTTCTTCTGTTTCTGCCTGTTCTGCCCTCTCAGCTCTCTCCACGTCGTCTCCCTCCTCCCCCATTTCCGGCTCTATCTCCTCCCCTCCCGCTCTTCTGTCGACCTTCTCTTCCTCCATCTCCTCTTCCTCACCTCGTCAAACCTCTTCGTCGGTCATATCCTCCCCACACATCACAATGTCGAGATCATCCCGAAACGCTCCCCCGACCGGTGCCGGTACTGGACGCCAAAACGAATACTTCGTTCCCCGCGATGGCATCGATCGCGAGGTCATCTCCGCCGACATCTGCCGCTACTTGGGCAACGATGCCCTCGTGCGTCCCGGCCACTACGAGGTACGCTGTCAACCATGGTGAACCCCGCTATCGCGATAAGAACAAATGGCTCACGCTTTATCACAACAGAACCCTCAGACAGGCCAAGCTGTACAAGGCTACTACATCACCGCCTACAGGAATCTAACAACTGTGAGTTGTCTTACTGAGTTGTCATTCGATATTTTATCATGGACTAACATATACCCCTCAGGCTATGATTGAGGATCTAAAAGCAGACTCTGCGCGATGGGATAGTGAAAGGCGGGCGCAGACTTCGCGCAATACCTCCGGAGGTATTATTGCCTCGAGAAACGTTGGCGCACCGCCGAGACACTCATCTAACTCACCTGTAGTGCAATACCGCTACTCGGAGACGCATCAGTCGCGTCAGCACCACGGCCCTACCGAGGGCCCCTACCAGACCGACCCTTACGCTCGTGACTCTGCTTTTGATAGCCCCAGATACCCAGGAACAGGTGCTCCCGGTTACACTGGCGCCGCCGGCTCATACAGCCAGTCCTACGGTTCCACAAGTGGTGGTGCGTACGGCGGATATACCCAAGCCCAGCAGTCTCCTCCCCCAGCGGACGCCAGGTTCAGCTCTACTCCCTCTGCTGGGTCTGTATTGAACCAGTCGTTCCAGGCTCCCCAGGATCCTTACATGGCCGTCGGAACAAACCAACGCCAGAGAGGATACGCCGGTGACCCTTATGCTAACCAGATGGCTGCCTCAGCCGCTTCTGCCCAGCAGGCTGCCTATGCCACTGCGGCACCTACACAAGCGGGCTACTCGGGCTCTGCTTACCAACAATATTCAGGTCAGATTCCTCCTGCGGCCGCTACGTCTTATACGATGCAGCCCCAGGATCCCTTCTACGGTCGCGGTGCGTATAGCAGAGGCAATACCCATCCGGCAGCTTCATCAAGGAGCAAAATACTAATGTTTGAGCTTTAGCAGGTCAATCAACACAAGCATATGCAGCCCAGGCACCACAGTATGATGAAACCCCCCGTACTCGCGCTTCCGCGACACCAACAAATACTCAAACAAATCCCAGTGGTTCCTCCAGCAGTCGACGTAGTGAACGAGAGAGCGACAGGCACAGCTCCGACCGACACCACCGATCCAGCCGCCGGTAAAAGGTGTGCTCCCGGAGGACCGAGGCCGGATCTTTGTGCCCTTCCCTTTCCCTGAGCTTGGCGAGACGCTCCGACGTCCTCGCGAGTGTGATGATTTCTGCATAATGACCGGGTTACATGGAGTACGGCTTATTTTTTCCTTGGATCGACCTTTTCATCCTCTTTTCTATTTCTTCCGGATATGACCCCCCTTCAGAGGTTCCAGATTTCTTTTTTCTGGCTGGTGCCACCACCGAGTTGCAAGTTTGCATCTCTTACAGGAGTTTTCCACTGGAAAGGTATTCCATTTCATCCTCTTCTGGAGACTGATTCCTTCTACAAACCTGGACCCCCTGGAGTCGATAATACCCTTGGACGTACCAACTGCTATTGCTACCGATGATGCCCTGGATACACGAACCGGACCTTTGAGACGCATACCCTTGGTGCCTTTTTTCTTTACTCTTTTTATGACGACCTTGCATTGTGGATAAGCCTTACCTGGATTTACGACCTCATCGACTACGCACCATTATTTGCCACTTGGATGAGACCATGCTGCATACGTTTTACACTGGGATACGGCGCTGGGTTGGAAAAGGAAAGGGAGCCATCCCTTACCAGGTGGATTTGGGGTGGTATCTCGCTGTCATGACCTTGCTGTCCGGACCCGCCCTCAGGGGGAGTATTCTGTTTTCCGTTCTTCCTGGATCTGGCTGGTTCTTGCTCTTTTCCTCCAATGTCTTTGGCCCCCCGGATTCTTCGATGTGAACCATCGTGGAGACGCGGTGTTTATTGAAATAATAATTGGCAGAGGCCGGCATCCGGACAGCAAGGTGAGTTCGAACGAGCTTGTATATATTAGCCAACCTTTTCAAAGGATCTTTTTGCTTCCCCTTGCTTCCTTATTCTCCGTTTCCTTCCACTGATGGACTCACCATGGATTTTGTCTTGATATGAACCGCAAAGACACTGACTCGGCAGATTTGACTCAAGCAGCTAGGTGCATACTTGAACTCCTTGGACATAGACTTATTCCACACTGGATCTTCCTGGATTTATCTCTGGACAACCATCTGGCAATCACACCTTAACTTACCAAGGAATGGACCCTTCTCACCAGGAATCATGCATTTATCTGGACTTTCACCCACTCAAGCAATGCCTTGCTTTGGACACTTGATGCCTAGGTCAACCCCACCTCAGCCGAGGTTTGCTTTCGTTCGTCACTGACGATACTTGCACTCATTTGCATCCGCAATGGGCTGCCTTGGATACAAACAAAAAACAAAACAAGAATGAGAGCATACCATTGCACAAGAGTCAAGGTAACATGCAAACAAGGTGACTCATGATCGTCAACATGGGATCATTCTACTTTGAAAGCCACCGGATTGCAACTTGCTACACTTTTGTCTGCGCCATATGTCGCTTGTTGCTTCTGGATTCTTTGGAATCCATTCCTGTTTGCACCACGGATCCAACCTACTTGGAACATTCTTTGGGATAAGTCAACTTGTTCAAACCTGGACCTTTGCTACACCTTGCTGGCCATTTGGCAATCGTGATAAGTCGACACCTCGGACCAACCTAGCGTTTGGAATTTTTTGTTTCGGAATAACTTGCTCAATAACTGGACAACAACTCGGACGACAACCTTTGTCATTTGCACGCGCATTGTTGTGATTTCCGGACAGCGTTACAATATTCCTGGATTTGATCAAATTTGAGAAACCGGACCCTGCCGACACGGACGTTTATCCTGGGACATCCATTTTCTAGGAGATGCTTGAATGGCGGCGTGGATGGCGCATGGGAAGAGCGAGGGTTGAGAGAGGTTTAGATGCTTTGGGCTTGTCATGTTTTTCTATTTCTTTCCGACCTTGGATCCATGGACATCTTTTTTCTGGCCGTCTTGTTATCTGCTTTCTTGTTTTGTGTTGTCGCTATCATGTCTTGGTCAGGTTCATTGAAGATAAAGGGAGTTAAAGAGGTTTTTGTTTTCTATCTGATGTGGAATGCTTGGAAGCGTTGGAGGATGATGAAATATTATTATTGCAAAAGTCTGTCGATTGGAATACAAGAGTTGGCCATGTCATCAACATCAACTTATCATCCTGCCTTGAACTGAAATGCAATCCACCTTGAGTGAGATGGTACTTAGAAATCGCAGAACCCTCACCCCCAAGCCCAATCGTCCCTTTGCCCCCTTGAACACTGGTGGCAGTTCTGTGTTAGCATGACGCGTGCTCACTGGTTTCGGTCCACGGGCTGACGACTGTGTCGCCTATAAGGATGATGGGAGTGAAGCCGCTGGTGAGTACAATGCGCCGTATGGTGATGCCTCGGCAGCTGGTGACCACCCGTAGCCGCTTGCTCGGGTGGAGGCGGTTTGACAATACCATCCTCAAGGAGCATATCGATGACAGCGCGGACCCAAAGCTCACAACGACTCGGTTCACCTCTTGGAGGTTCAGGCTCTTGAGGGTTGAATGGCCTTGGATACCCCTTGATCATGGCCTGCACAACGTCGAAGTCCTGGGATGCAATGGAGCCGATCAGCTCGCTTTCGTAGATGTCGCCAATGTGGTGTGGAGCAGAGAGTAGATCGGTTAATAGAGGCAGTATAGGCTGCGGATGATCTGGATGGGAAAGGTCCGTGACAGAGTAGAGGTAGCCAGCTGGCCGAGGGGGTCCGGTGGGAATGAATATCTTGTATGAACCAGGGGAGTGTTGGATGCGGAAGACTTTATAACGAGGTGGTTCTGGGCCGTAAGCAGGAGATGCAGGAGATGGGGTGGGAGGG